>BMAW01028135.1:381354-408315 GCA_019974015.1 Nephila pilipes | reverse complement strand
CAGCAAGGTGGAATACTGTGAAGCCGTTACACGGAAAGATGTGTCGGTGAAGTGACAAAGAAATTATAATGAAGATCGTAAAGTGAGCTCGTAAGATTGCTGAGATGACACAGATATCATATGGAAGTGTATTTACTATCCTTCATGAAAAAGTGAGCATGAAAAAAGGTTTTTTTCCAAGTGGGTGCGTTGCTTTCGATGGAACACAAACAGCAATGATCGATGATTCAAGAAAGCTGATTATCGCTATTTACTCGCCACAAAAAGATTTCTTGCGTCGTTACGTGACCATGTGGCTGTAGGATACATCACTACACTCCAGAATTGAAGCGGCAGTGGCGCACCTGGCGAAAGCCGTCGAAGCGATCGAAAACTGCAGCGATCAGCTGGCAAAGTCATGGCGTCAGTTTTTGGGATACGCATGGCGTGATTTTCGTGAAACTACCTCGAAAAGGTAAATCGATCAACAGTGATTATTATATTGACTTGCTGGTGCACGTTTGAAGGAAATCATAAAAAAAACGACCACATACAGAGAAAAAAAATCCTTTTCACCAAGACAATGCACCCTACCACAAATCGATGAAAACAATGGCAAATTAGCGAATTGGGCTTTGATCTGCTTCCCCACCCCATACTCATAGATTTAGTCCCCAGTGATACCAATGCTGCTGATCTTAAAAAAAAAAAAAAATGCTCAGGGGAAAAGGTGGCTCAAAATGAGGGAGTTCATCTAACTGAAACTGAAACATTTTGAAGCGAAAAGATAATTTTTTATAAACATGGTATTGAAAAAATTGGAAAAGCGTTGGAACAGTGTATCACCTAAAGGTGATTATGTTGATGAATAAAAAAAAATTTTGCAAAAAATGTTGTTTTCAGTAGTCTCGGGACTTATTGATCCATGTGTTATAACACATCGATCAATAACTCAGACAACCAAAGATAGCGCTCGTAGTAAACCAGTAACCAGGTCTTTCCTGAGTGCTAACCTTTGCTTGAAACCGAGTCAAAATTTTTAAGTCGATCGGATGGAAAAAAGGTTTTTGAGTGAAGTGAAAAGGTTTTCAAACTGGAGTGCCGCAGATTGCTATCAGTGGAGCAAAAACAGCAACGAGTCGATTCAGAAGCTGTTAATCGCTATTTACTCACCAGTAAAAGATTTCTTGCGAAAAAAAAAAAAAAAAGAAAAGAAAAAAAGAAAAAAATTTGGGAAAAAAAAAAAAAAAAGATTTGGAAAAGCGTTGGGTTGATTGTATCACCTAAAAGGTGATTATGTTGATGAATAAAAAAAAATTTTGCAAAAAAATATTTGTTTTAATGTGTGTTAGACTCAGAGATGAGTCGATTATAATATATATAGTATTCAATTATGTACCGCAGAATCTCAAAAAAATATTTCTCAATCTTTTAACCACAACAGGATGAAGGAAAAAAAAAAAAATAGAAATTGGCTTTGCTAATTGCATTTTTTTAACATGTGCTAATGTCCCCTTCTTTTTAAATTTACCTAAAGAGGAGGAATAATTTAAAGAAATTTTTTAATTAGCTTAAAGTATTTTCGAGTCGGGTTGCAAAAGTTAATACCATGATAAAAAAAACGCACAAATTCACAATATTTTTTTTTTATTTTCACAAATAAAAAAACATTCAAAATACAAAACATTGTTCAGCGATTAACAAAGAAAACGTTAAAGGAATAAAACAGACGATTCTGCCGTGAAATCAATCATTACATTAAATAATAAAATAAAGGCAAACAATAAAATATTAAATTAAATATATCTTAGCAATGTGAATATACTTTTATACAAACTAAATGTAGTACTATATTCATAACGTATTACAATGTCAATTTTTTTTTTAATTTTACTGCAATCCGCTACTTTTTTACCCAGAAAGTATTGGCGTTGACGCCATTTATCAAAACATATTTTAAAAATTAAAAAGAAACCGACTTGTTATTGATGCTTAAACAACCTTAAACTTACAACAGTACAAAATGTATGAAGAAAGGGGAATGGAATAAAAAAAAAATGAATTATTCTTATAAGATACGTTTGGTGGCATAATTTCCAGGGTCAGAGTAAAATTAAATTTCACTTAAAAGAAAGAAAAAAAATTCTCTCTTCAAGAGTGTACAATGCAGATACACAGCACTCGTAGAAATATTAGCAAAAACGACCTTTAAAATATCATAACAACTTTTATATTGAATAATGTTAGTTAAAATATCATAAATAATCACTAGTTAAGAAAATAAATTAAATCCCATTGAACAGTGTAGCGGGTCATGTTGGGTCATGAAATGTTAACATCTTAACAATGGAAGTTAGATTCTTTTCAATTATTTTGAATATTTAAAATATAGAATAAGTTGCAGACATGAATTATGAGAAACTGTTGTACATGAAATTTAAAAAAAAAAAAAAAAAAATCGTATTAGATCTGTCAATGCAATACATTATATGTGAGACGCTTTAATGCCAAAACTAACGAAATTAGAGTGTTCCGTTTATTTAGTTATTTCAGGAGGAAAAAAAATACTGGAGAGAGGAAGTTTGCGATAAAACTGTATTTAAATATATTTAGCCATCCGACTAGATAAGCAAGTATCCCCTCCCCGATTTTCGATTGAAAAGTTGCCCGTGAAAAGAAACAGAAAGCGTGCTTCATATCAGTTCTGTATTATGGATTAAAATAGTTGACAAATCAACGCTGCACTAGAAGCTGCACATTTTTTTTTATGACTGTTTTAAAACTTCGCACGCAGAGGCGACACAGGGGCTCTTGGCGACCAACCTCGATTTACCACCATCAAACTTCCATACCACACGCCAATGTGCGAACAGGACTCCGGCAGATTGCTTATGCATCAGCTCTGCAGCTGGGTCATATTTAAAATTTACATTTCATACAAAATAAAATGTACTTTTTTTTTTTTTTTTTTGCAGTGAAAAAATTTTCACAAGCCTTGATGTTTTTGGCATTTCTTTATTCATTATGCAAAATCTTCGTTTATGAAACATAGTTCTTTATTTCCACCTGTTATTAAATAGACATTTTGTAAAAGTAAAACAAGATTCCCACATTAACATCTCATCATAATGAAGAATGAACTTTATACATTTTTTCAGCTAGAAAAGTTCAGTCATCAGACAGATGGCGCTGCCTAACGTTCATCTAAAATGCATACAAATAAGGTTATGACAAAAGAAAAAACCAGGATAAATAGTAACGTCTATGTTTGCGATATTAGACCCCAAAATACTAATTAAAAATGAAAACAGGTAAAATAGAACTCTGCCCTCCCAAATTAAGAATGTAATATTCAGACAGCGTAACTGAAATTATTCAGTAATTAGAACTTTTAGGCTATAGCCAAGGTACAAAAGGATTCTTTAAAATAATCTACTAGAATTTCTGAAAGTCGTCATATCAATATAAAAAAAGTTCTGATTCAACAATACAATTACAAAAATTAAATCCGTAATTATTCGGAAGATTGACATTAAGTGTTTCAAACCAATTTCAGAAAAGTACCAAAACATTCCAAAAAGCAAAATAAATTTTCTCATGTACACATTTAAGTATAAATGTAACCTATTAAATATTCAAGGCCAAAAGGTTAATATCCCCCCGACAATACAATGAAATTAAACTTCTTTTTTTTTAAGACACGAAAGGCATTAACATTTCAAAATGCCCCCCTTTTCAAATAAAAGAACGACAGGTGACAACAGATCACTTCGATAGCGAGGCTCGACAAGACCACTGCAAATTAACGAGATTAGATAGGAAACGAAGTCGTCCCGCGAACAAAAGTATAAAAAACAGTTACAATACGGACACGCGATTCGATATAAAAGTCTACAGGAAGGTCAATTTCATCGGAAAATCTTGTTCACCATTTCAATTGAAAATTCGCAGTGGCTTCACAAGATTAGAACAGTTTCGAACAATCAAGTGTTAATAAAATGGAGGAATGACAGCTAGAGGATTACTCAACGGCAAAATATTTTAAGAGACGTGTAAAAATGGAAGGAATTGAACAAGTGATTGCAGGCGTCAACCAAGAATCTGTTCCAAGGAATCAGTACCTATTCCACATTTTCAGAAGCTTTAGAAATTTATATTATACAGATTTAATAAAGATCATTCTGTTTCTACTTAAAATTTCAGACAATAAGAAAGCCCAGGTTAGACCAGATTTTATGAGCCGCGTGATTATAAATAAAACGATAATTTGAAACGAATAAGAAAATAGAAATGAACTCTTAACTTTTGAATTAGAGAAGGGGGGGGGTGAGAGAATGTACAGATTTTTTTTTGGAGCAGAGCCAGATGTGGCTGCTCTGCGCCAAACAAGATTTAACTATGGTCTAGACGAGGAAAAGAAATTGAAAAGGCACAAATTGGTTGACAAGAAGAAAGGTCGAAAATAAACAATACGTAACTTTCCGCGTCATTTGTGTCGGTACGACCACGTTTAAACTCGGCAAACCACCGACAAATCATTGCTTTTGATGGACAAGAGTCCGGGTAACATTTTTCAATCCATTGTTTCGCTTGCACGGTGTTTTTACCCATTAAAAAAACAATTTATCAGAACACGAAACTCGGTTTTTCCATTTTAAACAAACTACAAAATGACTTTACTCCAACCTCGATAACTCAGCTGTTTCTGGTCCGATCGACTTAAAAGTTTGTCACGTTTCAAGCAAAGGTTCGTACTCTAGAAAGATCTGGTTACTGGTTTACTACGAGCGCCATCTCTGGGTTAGTCTCGGAACTTATTGATCCATGTGTTATATATATATACCTCTATTATCAAATATCTCTACCTAATTCTGAGAGTATTTTTATTTTTTCACTTGTAGGGAAAGGGACAAAGAAAAAAAGGATTAGTAATTCCATTTTTTAATTGCATTGTTCTCTCTCTTTTTTTTTTTTTTTTTGCGCAAGTAATAAGATTGCTAAGGTACCTGGACATAGCCCTTTTACTTCTTGTAAGAGCCCTTTTCTGTATTACTATATTCCTTTTTGAGCCTCTTTACTTCCTGTACAGAAATATTTGTTAGACGTAATTAATATGACTGTATAATTTTATTTCTGTATAGTAGAGTAAATTAATTGCACGAAAAAATTCATTTAACTTATTTTAATTTTTTTAAGTTTTCATAAATATATATACATTAATTAAAAATTACTTTTCATTTAGTTCTTTGGACATAATGTTAAATATAGTTATTGATACAATGATAAATTTTTGTTCCAGCAGTCGCATAAAATTAACCACAAAAAAATGGCAATTTAATGGAAAATTTTATTCTTAAAGTGTTTTAAATGTTTTCTTATAATGTTTTATATCTTTTCTTTTTATTCTTAAAGTGTTTTTGTTTGTTTCGGATAATGAAAATTTTGAATAAACCACTTCATCCGATAATAAACATTGAGTTTAGTGTAACTAAAAACAATACATGAAAGCTATCTTGGTGCAATTATTTCATAGGTCAATATTGCGTATCATGGGAGAATAATGATGCTATATGTGTGCAAAGAAAATAATTAAATGAATGGAAAGTTTTTCATTTATATAGTTTTCGTAGTAAAGCAATACTTATTTTTAATTTTTCTTTTAAAAAAATCTTATGTATGCTGACATATTATGTGGAAATAAAAATATTGTTGGTGCTGAAATAAGTTATTTTTTCTAAGAGGTTTTTGTTAAATTGGCACAAACATTTGAATTTACCCTTTCGCTTTTACATTTTCTCCTTCGAAACATCAACTTTTTCATTCTGCGTCATACCTCTTCAAATTGCGCCACTGGTTTCTCTCCCGGTTAAAAAAAAAAATCACTCAAGTCAATGGAAAATTCTAATTTATTCTATGGAGAGTGAAAGGACTGTATATTTTCTTACTTTCTTTTTCATTGAAAGTAAAAAAAAAAAAAAAAGAAGAAAAATAGTGTATGTAAACATGAATCTTTTGGGCAATATTCTTTTAATATTCTAGAGCTGTTAACTGCAACTTTCGCTTCCTTTTAGCCAGGTAATAAAATTGTAAATTTCTTTTTAAGTAACAACCTTCTGTTTCGTACAAACGCAATGTATCATTACCTTCAAACTCGTTATATAAGGTTGTATGGTAAGCAGTTCTTTTAAAGGACATGACGTCGGAGATATATCGAGAAGAATATACGGAATACATGGATGCCCGCCATTTGTTTCAGTTGTCAAGTCATCACTATTATTTTGTGAAGCGTTTGTATTTGTGGCACGTCTGAGAGTTAGTGCTATGGCGACTTGGTGACTGCGGCTGTGAACAGAAAGTTGTTTATCGATAAAATTCTAGATAACAAGTCCCCCCCCCCATTAAGGGTTCTGTGGTTTTGAGGGAAATTGAATGAACTTTACGAAATAACAATCTACTTTTATTTTAAAATGACTGGACATCTTTATTCCATTAATAACGGTTAATCTATATTGTAAGAAAATGTTTTTCTGACTTTTCTAATCTCGTAATAAAATAATTTCCACGAATAGGTCACCTTTCCCATTTAAGGCTCCCGTTCACCGGCCATATTGATTTTGTAGACGTAATGTTAATTCTGTGGAATTTCCACAACCGTTCTCAAATCTTTACTATTTTATCTATTTAACTTTATTGATTTAATTTTTTTTCCAACAATGCTTTACTGGCTTTTTTTTTTTTAATTCTCGCAAGAAAGAAAAAATTCCCACAAACGGATCGCTTTTCCTTTTTTTAGGCTCTCGTCTACCAGCCATTTGAAAGTAATGTTAATCCTATGGAGTTTCGACTACCGTTCTCAAATCTGTACTATTTTATCTGTAAAAGTGCATCCGGAAGAGCAAAAGAATAGTGAAGGTATCTATCTGCGAAATAACAATTCTTTTTTTCGATTTTTGAAAATATTTTTACCCATATTTTAATGCTTCGTTTGTGGGTTTTCCGGTCTTTAAAAATATTTTGAAATATTTTTGAAAATCGGAGGGAAAATGTAATTCCGCATATACCTTCATTATTTTTTTGCTCTTTCGGATGCACTTCATTGCATTCAAATAAATAAAACAGTAAAGATATGAAGCCGAAAGAAGAAATTCGATAGTATTAAAATTACGATTACAAATGGCCGGTAGACGACGGGAGCTTTAAAGAGGAAAGACATTTGTGGCAATTATTTCTTTCTTGCGATATTACAAAAACCAGTAAAGCCTTTTTTTTTTTCTTTTTCTTTTTCTTTCTGTACAGTTTTCCATTATTAGTCGAATAAAGTTAAATTGATAAAATAGTAAAGATTTGAAAACGGTTGTAATGCAAATATAGAATTGAGAAAAGTTTCTCTGTCTCTGCTATTGAATAGTTAATGATCTAAGAGACATAAAAGCATTAAAACGGGATATCAGCTTAATAAGTATTTTATTTAACTGACTTCTTTCTTAAAATCGTCTGAGAGTTAAAAAGAAAGAAATAGAACTTGCTTAAGCCTATTTCCGGAATTCGATCTCCTGGTCCTTTTATTTCCGACAATGGTTTTCATTATCTAATTGGAATTTTTTAGAACATTTATAGTGTAACGGGGCTTTCTTACGTATTTACCTTCACCTAATCCTTGAGGACTGTCAGATGTTATTTTCCTCTTCCAATAAAGGAACCGTGACTTATGTTGACTAGATAAATTGAGGTGGAGTGAATGAAATTGATAAGATAGCGTTTTATAGATTGCGAAGAGTCTAGTATAAAGTTAGTGGTATAACAGGTTGCGATCATCGAAGCAAGAAGTGTGCATATGCAGATTAGATGATTCGATACTGGTGTGGAATAAAATAATCACAACTGAACGAATATGTAGTAGGATCCAGTATTAAAGTTAGGTTATGACTCGGTTCCTGTGAAGTAGTATTAGATAAGTAATGCATACTATTAATCATTAGGTTCAAGCGCATGCACATATATAAATAATTTGATGTTGAAATTTAAATATTCGTAGATTTCTCCGTATGAAATAATTTGGTTTCCCTCTGCGAGTTTCTATTCGTTTGACTGTTTAAGTATAGAATGAACTTTTCACTAGTGATGAAGCAGTTGGTGGGGAAAAAATACAAGCGGGGCATTACAATGAGTTATCACTGATATACAGTGGTACAATTAAAACTTATTGAATTTTTTAAAGAGGAAATACACAAGTAGGCATATTACTCACAGAATTTGTTGGAGAAAAAAGAGCATTGTTACAATAAGTATAAACACATAAAAAATGTTTTCAAGTAACTTTAATTTTCGATTTACAGTCTGAGCCTTTAAACTCGTGGTTCATGGTTACTAAACCTCCGGCTAAGTGAACCACGAGGTACAGCATAAATATATATTGAATGATAACTTCAAGTTCCAACATCTATATTATTATATGCTTAATTGCTCGGAATTCAAAATTAAATATCCGTAATAAGTTGCTTATCTATACTTGGTTTCTCAGACCTATCCTAACTTACAGCTGCCCCATTTGGGGTTTCGCTGCCAAAACAATATTAATAAACTTGAAAAAGCTCAAAATAATATCATCAGACAAATAGTAAGCGCCAGATGGTTCATGAGAAACACAGGCATATACTCCTCTATTAACTTCCCAACAATCAAACAAATCATTCAAAAAATTTCACTTAAATTCTTTAATAATCTCATGACCATCGATAACAAATCTCTCCTTAATATCTGTAACTATGATCCTGATTTAAAAATTAAAAGACCAAAAACCATTTTATTAAACTTGTAACTAACAAACACCAGTCTCCTCACGTAAACACTTTAATTTTCACTCATTTATTTACGTTTTCAACCATCAGATGTCTCTAGCTATGCTAGAAACTCCTATCTCGAGTAAACCACATACACACACTGAATGGCAGCCTCCCCATTCGTCGGCTGATAAGTCAGATATGTACCCCTACTCCCCTCTGATCAACTCAAGTCAGCCACTCAGAAAGCTTCCAGCCTCTGAGTAGCCTTTCATCATATTATTACTCAACTAAATGCTTTTTTTAATCAAATTCATTAATTTCTTTTCCAAATTTTATACAATATTAAATTTATTAAATTCACATTCGTAGTTCTAGGCAGGAAAAGCCGAAGTAAAGTTCTTTTTTAAAATTATATACCTGACATGGAGAAATAAGAGCATAACGCTCAGGTGCTCCAGTGTGATCCCGTCAACTGATTATATGCCTTAAATAGCCAGTTATTATAACAGTCTCTGTTATAAGAGAAAATAAGCCCAAGTCCACAGACAATGGTACACAATTGTTTCTTTTGACTACAAAAAAAAATCGAAATAAAAACCAACGTTTTTATATGGTGGAAAAGTTTATTAAAAAAGATTAATGAAATATTAGTTAAAACTTGTCGCAAATGTCTAAATATTGTTTAGTCAAAAAAAAATCGTCAAGTTCGGCAAGTTTTGAAATCGCGCCAAGTGGTTGGGCTAAATTGCATTATTAAAAAAATGATAAAATATTAGTTAAAACTTGTTACAAATGTCTAAATATTGCATTGTTAGACGAGCAAGAACGATTCCCAAAGTTTCAGAGCTATAGCTTGATGGGAAGTTGGTTAAATTAACGATCAAAAATTTGATGACACTGATACACACACACCATGTGAAATACATAAAAACGTTTAAAAAGAACATCAAACAGACATATGTCAAGATTGGTGTTTTCTACTGTTCTAGCCCTTTTCTAGCTATTCATTTATCAACAACCTGACTAAGTTAATATTTTTTTTAACCATTTGCATATGTAGACTCAGGAAGATAATGTTATGTAGCAATTTCTACTTGTCGAATTCGTTGAATCACGTTCAGTTTTTCCTTTATCGTATAAACCTTTCTTTGACATTTACACTTCTTCCACGTTAATCTTATGTTAATCGCTAACATAATAATAAGAAAAAATTAATCCTCAAAATACAAAATTGTTGAATGTATAACTCGCTTCACTGACCAAAAGATCTTGAAAATAAGTTCGTTCAAAAAAAATTCCAATCTGGAACATTTCACTTTCTGAGAAATGGTGCTATTATGTATGTGTGGCGACTTCTTAAGTCATTTTGACTGCGAATCTGTAAGGAGAATGAAAGAAAAGGAGCAGACGATTTTTTCTCCCCTCACTTCAGTTTTAATTTGTAAATGTTAAGTTTGAAATAAATGAGTGGTTCTTTACCTCTCAAAAAGGACAAGAGTAAATATTACGAAAAAATCGTTTGCTTAAATGATTATGGAAGAGATTTGCTCCTGTGCAATTGGCAACAAAAACATTATTATTATTATGTGTTGTTCTATAAATTTTAGAATCGGTCTACTGTTTGTAATGATTGGAGATGTTTCTGTTTACATTAAAATAAGTATTATTTAAAAGCTCCAACATTTGAAGTTTCGTTTACGTTTTCGGTGTGACTAATTAATGGAACTAATTAATTTAATGGCTAAAGTGAAATGTTAATGTAACAGCTCTCCGGAACGACAGAAAAGTTGCTTGCATTCCGCACACCTTCCGAAAGGAAATTATGGGGAATTGATGGTTTTATCAACACACTCCTTCCCCATAAGTGTGTGTATATATACACACGCAAAGAGCCTGCCACCTGGGAGTTGCGTGGATGCTATTCACCAGGGCCCCGCATTTCTTGGGTGCCTTAATGATCACGAACTGATATAATGTATGCTCTTGCTCATGAAAACGACAATATTCCAATTGTTGTCAGAATGACGCAAATTTCATTTTTAATGTAGACCTCCGAATTTCGGCAATATTCTAACTAATTCTTGATGATGCGAGTGTTTTAGTTTGTAAAGTTTTATTATAAAGATGTGGATGAAAACCTAATCCAGGAAATTGGTTTGCCACGAGATTTGATTTTGAATGAAAGGATGTAAATCACGCTCAAGACATGTTGCAATACGTACGAAATAGTAATTTTTATGAGTTATTTATAAATATATTAACCGCGTTAAAAATTTTCTTTACATTGCCGGTTACTATAGCAAGTGCCGAGCACTCTTTTAGCAAATTAAAATTTATTAAGAATTATCTTCGGTCAAGCACGTGTGCAGAACGCTGTATTCAGCATCGAAAAAGAAATTGCAAAAAATTGTAATTTTTTTGAAGTAACTAATGTATTAGCTAAAACAAAATTTCGCATTAAATAAGCGCACATTAGTAATATATGTTTGAGTTTGTAATTTTTTTTTAACTTTAAAAAAAAAATTTAGGTCCCCATATGGTTTCTAGCACCCAAGCCCCTTTGTGGAGAAGGCCAACTCTTGTTCATTATATAATGTCTATGTATGATCTCACAAACGATTGCTTATCGAGGGAGCCATAGTAAAAATAATGCGATATAAAAACCAACGTTTTTATATGGTGGCAAAGTTTATTAGAGAAAATTATTGAAATATTAGTTAAAACTGTTAGTTATTTTTAACTTTAAAATTTACATAAAAAGAGACATTTGTGAGCGTATTAAAAAAATTCATAATACTCATAAAATCAAAACATGCACTTGAAAGTTTGTAAGTCATTCTATTAAAAAAACAATGGAAATCAGAATTCAGAAAAAAATATTGTGATAAGACACGGTGCCAAATATTGGAATCTTTCTTTTTTGCGAAAGATTACTGACTAAAAGTCAGCAACCCTTACTGTCTCAGAGATAGTAAAGGGGAGATAGTATCTCCCCTTTGTGAGTACAAAAGTTTTACGATACCTCATGCGGCGTGAGGAGTGCCCAGTGTTCTCAGAGGGGGAAAGAAATTTTTTCCTCAATCCTAAAAGCGCCGAGAGGAAAGAATATTTTGACTTATTAAAATTATTGAAATATTAGTTAAAACTTGTCGCAAACGTCTAAATATTGCATTGTTAGGCGAGTACGAACGATTCCCAAAATTTCAAAGCTCTAGCTTGATGGGAAGTTGGTTAAATTAACGATCGAAAATTTGATGACACACACACACCAAGTGAAATTCAGAAAAACGTTTTAAAATGTGTGTAAATTCGCGTGTTAAAGGGGCCGACTGCATATGTTTCTTCGTGGCATTGAAAAACTTTCAAATGTTTTGTCAATCTTTTTGTGGATAAAACTAAATCATACGACGCAGATCCAGATGAGTGTTGCAATAATACATTTCTCAAGCATATGCAGCCCATTAAAAGCTTGAAGTCTCAACTGCTTTGGAACAAAGGCATCCATTATATATAAATGTAATGCACACCCATAAATACATCTTGTTTCTCTTCGATGAAAGCAGACTACAAGAGGCTTCCCTAGCCCTGTAATTATTTCTCTAAATATTGCATCAAGCCGTTACTTGTGCCAGAGCGGGCGCCGTCTTCATAAATATGTAAAAATTCCATTATTGTGCAACCGTTCATTAAATTATGGAAGGAATCAAGATTTTTTTTTCCCTCCCCTCCTTTCTCTCCGAATGAATAATTTTATACATACTCCATAAATGTGTAACATCATTACTGGCACCGACACAGGCGGTACGAATTACACATCCAAATTGCTGATTTCGACACCTTGGCGGAACTTGTGGCGGAAATGTAAGCTAAAGGTGTGCCGTTTCGATTAAGCCTCGGAAATTACCGTTTTGTTGATATTAGTTATCATGTTTTCGCTTTGGGTCGTTTCATTTTTCTGTGGCACATTCTAATGAGAATTTCACCCATTACCCAATTACAAGTTAGCGTTACAATAAAAACGATTTTATCTCAGTGTGAGGGGGGGGGAGCTTGGTGATTGCAGTGTTTCGTTAATTAATGGTGTGACTAATCGCTGACGAAAAGCAAACTGAAGAGTATATCCTTGAATTTTAAACAGATTGTACAAAGGTCGATTTGAAGGAAAAGCCCAAGTTTGGCATTAGATATCCTTGGGCATTAAATGAGAACTAGGATTTAAACCTTAGTTTTTAGAGAGGGTATTTTTTATTTTAGCAATTTAAACTCTGTTGAACACAAATGTATATTTTTTTAAAATTCAAATTTAAAATAACACCGGTAAAAAAACGAGTTTTTTGAACATGGGTTTTTCTTTCAAACTTCATACTTTGCGTAACATAATTTTTTTATTCCTTGAATTTTTAGAGTTAAAGGGAACTTTGAGTCAAATTGAATTTATTCAATAATTAGTTTCAATGATTTATTTTATTATTTGACGCTTATTAAATTTATCATCTAAAATAAATACGTGTCAAATTTTTTAGCTCAATTAAGCATTATGTTAATCAATTAAGCTGCATGTAATTAAAATTAAAGCAAACGGTAAATTATGCTATTAAATTGTTTAATTTAATTACAAACAGCTAATTGTAATATATTTAAGCTAAATGTAATTAAAACAAACGATAAGTTATTAAATTGAATATTATATCAGTAACACGTAATTAAAATTGAAGCAAACGATAAATATTACAAAAGGACGGATTTGGCGATCGTTTGGCAACTTGGCGGGAAATTTAATTCTTTAAATAATTAGTTTTAATTAATTAAATTTATTAATTATAATTAAATTTTCATTTTGCCATTCAAAACAATCGTGCTTTGAAAATATTAGCTCGATTGAGCGCTTTAAAATGTGAGAAAAAAGCTTTTAAAGTTTTGACCCAGATGAAATTACAATGCGAGATAAAGAAAAACCCATTAATCATTACGAGGGTGTATCGTTTTGTTTTAATTCTTTCCAAGATATGATCAAGATTTCTGGATAAAATTTATTCTGTATATTAATTGTAATATATGTGTAAATTATATCTATTAATGTTGGTGTGTTTGGTTTCAAGAAGCTATATATTGAAGTAATTCGCTATATCATGAAGTTTTAATTATCACTCTTTTGGTGACCGTGTGTGAAGGAATAGTCCTACTGTAACTCATGCATGTCGTAAGAGGCGACTAAGATGGAGAACCAGTGTCTGGGGGCTTACAGTTGGGCACCCTGCCCTTGGGATTATATCAGAGGACTTCAGGGACTTGCCTTCTTTAGGTAGGTACTGGCATGATGACCCCAAGGCACTCGATTCATCTTTCTTTCCCATGGAGACGGGTAAACACGGGGGACGTGACCCCTGGATACCTTAGCGACCCTTCTCCATTTTAGACTCTTCTCGTCAATCAAATTTTTATCTTTCTCATTTTTTATCACACGTCTTGATCACGACTTTAAACTTAACTACCTTTCACTCGCTCACTTTGTTTGGCGCAGCTTGACCTAACCTGGCTTGTACGCCATTGATAATACTGTCATTCATTCCAACGTCTAGATCACAGTTACATCCCTTTTCTGGCGCAACATGGCCACATCTGGCTCTTACGCCATTAAACTTCACCATCACTCGCACTCTCATTCCGGGGTATCGTAAAGTTTAATTTTTACAAAAAATAATCGAGATCGAAATTCTGTATATTTTTTTTTTCCTTCTGAAGACTTGGTCACCATCCAGAATTTTATTTCTCCCGGTGTTTTGTGACCTTTCGAAGGTCGTCATTGTAGAACTCAGCAGATTGAACTCCACGTTCTGCGAGTTACTACAATCTACCAAAACTGAAACCTGAAACCAAACAAACTACTTCCTGAAACCAAACAGACCAACATGAATAGCTGTAATTTACTTCATTAGAAATGTTATTATCAATTAATTTACAGTACAAATTTTATCCAGGTATCTCGGTTATTTTATGTAACAATTAAGACTTTGCGATGCCCTCTTATTATTATTCCGAGCTACCTGTTGACTATGGTTTCAGATGTTAAAATCGAATCGTGGACTCAAGTTTCAATTCTCGTGAGGAATAATTAGGCTTTTGCACGCTAAATATAATTGATGGACCTCAAAGTCTTCTCGTGATGTGAAATTTGTACGATACCAACTTAGGTTTCAATCCCATCGCTTCATCATGTATGTCTCAAAATTACAAGTTTTTTTTTGGTAATAGCCAAAGCTTTAGAGAACGGCGATTATTCAAACCAACTAAAATTGTAGTTTGTGTTCGGTACAAATGGGTTTTTTTTTTTCCCCGAGTAAGCTTGGAGCGCCCCCCCTGCACCCCCCTCCCCCCCCCCTCCCCCGGGGGGGGGGTGCATATCGCGTCATTGCCATGAACGAAGCATTTTTTAAAGAGTAGAATTGCCTCTTAGTAGAAAGTAAAATATACGCTATGTCAATATTATTTCTCGTATTTAAAACTTTTCAAGGATTGATGTAATTTTAGTTACATAAATAATTATTTCAGTTTTCCTTAAGAATGTAGCCCCCCCCCCCCTCTCTCTCTCTTTCTTCTTGTAAACATTGATCTAGAGGCATATTTTGGAGACATCAAAAACTTTTCTATTCATTTCTCAGGAATTGGTTTCAGATGGAATAATTTTTTTTTCTCTTATGAATAAAAAAAAATTTTAAGCACGAAGAGAGGGGGGAGGGGGGGAGTTCAAAGCTCTTTTTCGAAATAACTAAACATCTATAATACTAAAATAAAGAATTTTCCTTTAAAATATTGCATTTCCTGGAAAAAATCTGGGGTGAGGAGGTGCATAAGTCCCATTTGCATACCTCTGGGTACGCCATTGTGTAGACGTAGTTAACAAGTGCTTCAGGATAACAAGAATTCGTTAAATATGATACATGATATTTTTTAATGTATATATATTTTGAAAAAATGTTTCAAAGTATGGTAATTTCTTATAAAACGATATATGGAAATTGCATATTTGTAACCTTTTTCTAACGATGCTGTACGTAATGTTTGATAAAACTACATGCAAACAATTAATTGTTGGCTAAAATTTAAAAACTTCTAAACATTTACTTTCTTTTCTCTAGGATTTTTAAAACCAATACTTACACACATATACCCCAAATATGAATGTAAATGTAATCACGATGATAATTAATGCGTGCACTATTAATTATCATCGTGAAGTATAGTTCTTAATAAAGAAAGAATCGTGTTTGATACTAATATCTTAACTGAAATTGTGTTAATAGATCTGTTCTTTGTAACCTTTAGAACGCATTCTCTTTCCATGATAATGAACTTTTAGAACTAGCTTTTTTTTTCCCTTTCTTTTTTTGTCTCGGTACTTAAGAGCGAGGACCAGGCGGCTATTTATAACTTCAGACTTCTCTTCTTTCTCCCAAATTTTGGGCGAATCCGGATGAAACGTAGCCCTACATTACCCAGTTCCTCTTTACCTTGGTTTGGATGAGAGCCATGATCGTTCACCAGTTAACTCAAAATGTTTCTGAATTGTGACATATTTCTCAATGCCTCCTCCCTTCCCATTCGTTATTTCCGCCTCAGTTCATATTCAAAAGTTTTCGAAATGTTTTGTTTTGTTGAAAGTTTCTCCCCTTAAGCATACCGTGGATCCGACTTCCGTGTTACCTATCGGTTGATTCTTGAAATTTCTGCATGAAATGCGAAAAAAATTCGTCGTTGCATTCCGCATCTGTGTTGGCCTGAAATCTTGTTATCGGATTCTGTATTAATTTAAATGTCAGTCGTTTAGTTGTTAGTTTTTTTTTTTTTTTTTTTTTTTGCAAAATTCGAAATTTATCAATAGCATTTTTCTTGTTTCGATTTTAATGTCAGTTGGATTTTTTTGCGAGTTTGTCGATGAAGTTCCTGCATGAAATGCTAAAATTTGTCGTTACGTTGCACACTTTTGATTGCTTGAAAACTCAGAATTGAAATTAGAAAAACGTTAATTATATATAATTTGCGAAAATCAAAAACTGCATAAGTGAAACACAAATTAATGTAGAATTCCTTTAATGACTACACACAAAGATAATATATATATAATATAATCTTTGATATTTAAATGTAAATGAACACCAATACAAAATGGAAGAAAAGTAAATAATTATATAACAGGACAATTGAAAAGTCCCCGGCCTACCATAGTAAAACACATTTTTTTGGCAAAATTAGTTTTTTTTTATTCAACATAGTGCCCTTCAAGGGTGATACACTGGTTATAGCGACCCTCCAACTTTTCGATACCATTTTTGTAGTACGATTTGTCCTTTGCTTCAAAATAGGCCTCAGTTTCGGCGATCACCTCTTCATTCTTCCCAGCGAGCATTCTTTTGAGATCTGAGAACAGGAAATAGTCGCTGGGGGCCAGATCTGGAGAATACGGTGGATGAGGAAACAATTCGAAGCCCAATTCATGGATTTTTGCCATCTTTTTCACTGACTTGTGACACGGTGCATTGTCTTGGTGAAGCAGCACTTTCTTTTTCTTCAAATGCGGCCGTTTTTCGGCGATTTCGTCCTAAATTGTACTTCATCAGTTACGTATTCTTTCTTTGACAGTGTTTTAGTTTGTCGAAAAGTTTATTATAAAGATGTGGATGAAAAGAAACCAATCCAGGAGGTGGTTGCAAGTTCAGTTGCACCCAGAAAGGATCGCAAATCACATCAAGACATGTGCAATACATGCAGAATAATCAATTTTATAGTTATTTATAAATATATTAACCTTAGCATTCAAAATTTTCTGCTACATTCACCAGTTACTATAGCAGAGGTGCCAGGCACTTTCTTTATGAAATTAAAGATTTATTAAAATTATCTTCAGTCCGACACGTGTGCAGAACATGTCAGCATCAGAAAGAAATTACCATGTAATTTTTGATAGCTCCAATATTAAGCTAGGCTCCTAATTTCAGAAATTAAATAAGCAGCACATTAATGGCCTATGTTTTGTAATTTTTAACTTCAAAAATTTGGATCTATATGGTTTCTTTACCCAAGCCCCTTTGTGGAGAAGATACAAGCTCTTGTTCATTCTCTCTAATCTGTATGATCCTCACAAACGATTGCTTATCAGAATACCATTAAAAATAATACTGATAAAGGAAAACCAACGTTTTATATGGTGTAAAGTTATTAGAAAATTATTAGTAAGTTAAGAAAATATTGTTCATTTTTAACTTTAAAATTCCCACATAAAGAGACATTTGTGATATTAAAGATTCTCATATACTCATGAAATCTAAAACATACCCACTTGAAGTTTGTAGTGTTCTATTAAAAACAATGAAATCAGAATTCAGAAAAATAATCAGCTTGATGAACCTGCAGTTTCAAATATTGGATCTTTCTTGCAGATTACGGCTAAAGTCAACAACTGCTCTGTCTCAGAGATAGGGAGATAATCTCCCAACTTTGTGGTACAAAGATTTGATACCTCGTGGCGTGAAATTTGGTCTCAGGGGAAGAAGTGCTATCAATCTCACAAAGCACCAGGAGGAAGGATATTTTGACATTCTGGAATTATTGAATATGATTCTTGTCACCAAACGTCTAAATGTGTGCATTGTGGGCGAGGCCTGACGAGTTAATTTCAGCTCCAGCTTGGTGAGAGTTAGTTAAATGTGATCAAGGCAGTGACACACCACCTGGTGAGGTCTCAGAAAACATTTTAAATGTGTATAGTGTGTTCAAAGGTTATTCATACTGTTTCTTGTGTTGAAAATAGTGTTTGTCGTCTTTTTGGACAAACTAAATCTTTGTGCAGTCAGATGGGTGTTGCAATATATTAAACTTTCTCAAACTTTATATGCAGCCATTCGGCAGAGTCTCTTTGCTTTTGAACGGCATCCATTCTCATTATTCACCCATGTGACCATCATTTCTCTTCAGTGGCTTAGCCAGGAAACTTCTTCTGTTCTTCTCATGTTGCAAATGTGGGTACTTGTACCAGAAACGCCATGTCTGTAATCTCAAAATTCTGTTGTTGTACGCATGGTCATTGGTGGTGGGTGTTCACTAGGGAATGAAGGGTCATTTTTCCCTCCTCTATTTCTCTCAGACCAGATAATTTTGTATACTCGTCTGCTTGTTATCGCCACTGGCTTTTAAACTGGTGGTACTAATTCTTTGCCGTGATTACTTCCAATTTCGACGCCAGTGAACATGGCGGAAATGTGGCTAAAGATTTTGTTTCTGATTAAACCTCGGAAATTCCAGTTTTGTTTGACAATCTCAATTGTCATCTTTCTTTGGGTCGTTCATTTTCTGTGCTTTGTTGTCTAATAGAATTTCCTTATTACCCAATTACAGTTAGCGTTAATAAAAACAGTTTTATCTATGGTGTGAGGGGAGCTTGGTGATTGCAGTGTTCGTTAATTAATAGATGCTTGATAATCATGACAGAAAACTTCTTGACTAGAAAATTATCTTAGGTTAATAGATTAACTAAGGGTCGATTTGAGAGGAAGAGCCAGTTTGGCGTATAGATATCATATGGGCATTCACAAATGAGAATAGGATTTAAATATAGTTTTAAATTATTTTTGACTGTAATTTAAACTCTATTTTGAACACAAATCTTATGTTTTTCAGATTCAAATTTAAAATAACAATTAAAATGAAGTTTTAGACACTCTAGTTTCTTTCTTTTTGTCTTTCTCATTTTTCTTCAGATTTTAGAGTTAAAGGAACTTTGGTCAATTATGATTATTCAATAATTAGTTCAATAGTTTATTTATTTTGGCAATAAATTTATCATCTAAAATAAGCCATTATCAAATTTTTAATCAATTAATGCAAATTATCAGTGATCAATTGGCTGCATGTAATTCAAAATTAAACAAACAGTGGTGTATTAAATTGTTTAATTTAATTGTTTATTAATTATATTATATTTAAGCTAAATGTAATTAAAACCAAACGATAAGTTGATGAATATCAGTAACACGTAATTAAAGTGAAACAAACAGTAAATATTACAAAGGACAGTTGGCGATCGTTGTAGCTTGGCGGAGATTTAGTTCTTTAAATGGTTTTAATTAGTTAATTTGACCAGTATAATTAAATTTTCATTTGTAAATCAAAACAATCGTGCTTTGAAAATATTAACTCGATTGGGCGCTTTAAAATGAGAAAACAAAGAAAGTTTTATTGGATGAAATTACAATGCAAGGATAAGAAAACCCATTAAATCATTACGAGGGTGTATCATTTTGTTTCAATTTTCCAAGGAATATAAAGATTTCTGGATAAATTTATTCTGTATATTAATTATATATGGTAAATTATATCTATTAAATAGTAATTGTGTTTGGTTTGCACAAGCCTATATTGAATTCGCTATATCATGGCAGTTTAATTATCACTCTTTTGGTGACCGTGTGTGAAGGAATAGTCTACTGTAGCTCATGCATGTCAGCAGAGGCGATAATTAGTCTGGGGCTGGTTGGGCACCTGCCAGGATATATCAGGGACTTAGGGACCTTCTTTAGGTAGCATGACCCCAGGCACTCAGTTCATCTTTGCTGTGGAGACAGGTATTTTGGGGACGTGACCCTGATCTTGTAGCCTTCTCATTTGGGCTCTTCATCCAATCAGTACCTCTTTCTCATTTTTATCACGTCTTGAGTCACGGCTTTGACTTAACTACCTTTAACCAGCTCTAGCTTTGTTTATTGACCAAGCTTGCATATGGTGATAGCTTCTCATTCATTTCCAGCATCTATAGATCACAGTTATTACTTTTCATGTACATCTGACCATACATAAATTAACTTCATCACTCACTCTCATTCCCGCAGTGCTCATGGGTTTAATTTTACAAAAATAATCAGATCAAATTCTGTATATTTTTCTTCTGAGACTTACAGTCACCATCAAATTTTATTTCTCCCAGGTGTTTTGTGGCCCTTTCGAAGGTCGTCATTGTGAACTCAGCAGATTAATTCACGTTCTGCAGGAACACCACAATCTACCAGGC
Organism: Nephila pilipes; assembly: GCA_019974015.1. Classification (NCBI taxonomy): domain Eukaryota; kingdom Metazoa; phylum Arthropoda; class Arachnida; order Araneae; family Nephilidae; genus Nephila; species Nephila pilipes. The sequence continues at coordinate 387,495 of BMAW01028135.1, read as the reverse complement.
CATTACAAACCAAACAAAACCTTCCTGAGGCCAGAACAGACAACATGATAGCTCCTTCATTGAAATGTTGTATCAATTAAGACACAGTTACCATTTGTCCCAGGTAGCTAATTTTTGTAACAATTAAGTTTGCAGGTACTCCATTATTGTTCAGTACCTGTGTGAACTGGATCAGCAAAATCAGATCGTGGATCAGTTCAATTCTCGTGGGAATAATTGTTTGCGCTAAATGTTGATGGACTCAAAGTCGCCTATATTAATTGTGAAATTTATTACGATACCAACTTAGGTTTCAATCCCATGTGTCATGTATCTCAGAGTTTTTGAGGACAATAGCTGAAGCTTTTAGAGGCAAGCGGTGATTATTTCAATTAATAAATTATGGTTTGTGTTCAGTCTAAATCAGGTTTTCCCAAGTATTAGCTTGGAGGATCATGGCCCCGGATGGATTTTCAGTTTTTGGGGAGTTATATCGCGTCATTACCATAGACAAACGTTGAAGTGGTGCCTCTTAGAGAGTAAAATATACATGTATCAATGTATTATTTCTCGTATTTAAACTTTCAAAGTTGATAATTTTAGGATACATAAATAATTCTTTCAGTTTTCCTTGGAATGCTGGCCCCCTCTCCTTTCTTCTTGTAAACATTGATCCTAGGCATATTTTGGAACATCAAACTTTTCTATTCATTCAGGTGGTTCAGATGGGACTCAATTTTTCCTCTTATAGATAAAAATTTAAACACAGGGAGGTTCAAAGCTCTTTTCAGAATAACTCAAACATCTATAATGCTAAAATCTGAGATTTTCCTTTACAAATGTTACATTTCCTGGAAAAATCTGGGGTGGTGCAGTCAGTGCATGCCACTCTGGTGCATACATTGTCTTCTTGTTAGTAACAGGGTAGCTTCAGGATAACAAGGGGTCATTAAATATGATGCATGATATTTTTAATGTATATTTTGAAAAATCATTTCAAATGGTAATTTCTTATAAAACGTGTAATGAATTGCATATTTGTAACCTTTTCTAACGATGCTAATACGTAATGTTTGATAAAACACATTAAAACAAATTAGTTATTGTGTGTGGCTGGCCATTATTGTTGGTGTTGAAGCTGGGCTAAAACTTCTGACATTTGCGCTTTCAACTGCTCTAGGTTGCACTTCCAGAATAATGCCACATATACTAGATATGATCTGTGTAATCACGATGATAATTAATGCGTGCTGTAATTATCATCGTGATATAATAAAGAATCATGTTTGATCACTAATATCTGCTGAAATTGTATTATTAGATCTATTCTTTTAACCTTCGAACATTGTTCTCTTTCAATGTGGACTTTTATAGCTTTTTCCCTTTTCTTTTGTCTCTGGTGCTTAAAAAGAGTAGGACCAAACGTATATTCTTGGACTTCTCTTCTTTCTCTCTGTTTGGTGAATCAGTGGATCGAGCAGCCATTTACCCAGTTCCATCTACATAGTTTAAGGTTAAGGCTGAATGAATTCCTGATTAACTCAAATGTTTTAGTTGTGGTGCTCTTCCTCGACCTCCTCCTTCATTTTCGTTCTTCCGCATAGTTCATGGTGCCAAATGTTTTGTTTGCAGTTTCTCCACTCTGTGGATCAAACTACATTACCTATCAGTTTAGTTCTTAATTTCTGCATGAAATGCAGAAAATTCGATGTTACGTGCATGTATTGGCCTGAAATCTTGTATCAGGTCCTATGGTGTCTCGGAGTGTTTAGTTAGTTTTTGTTTTTACAAAATTAAATTTATCATTGCTTGTTCTCCTTCCATTCCAGTTTTAATGTCAGGATGGATCCACAGTTGTCGATCAGTTCTCATGAAATACTCAGAATTGTCGTTCCGTTGCCATGATTAAGCTCAAATTAAATTGAAAACAGTGTTCTCTCAGATTTTGAAAATCTTTCAAATTGACTGGTCAATGTAAATTCCTTCATGGCCCCACGAATCATGCCTCTGTCTCAATCTGATCTTCATCTCGTGAACACAATGAAATGGAAAAGTAATATTCCTGTGGGATAATTAGAAGGGTCCCCATTCTCCTGTCCGAAACACCTATTTTTAGCAAAGATGGTTGCTTTTTATTCTCAACCTTAGTGCCCTTCAGAGATTGGTCTATGGATTATGACCCTCCAACTTTCCGTCTTATTTTGTGGTTATCCTTCCTTCGGAAATGGCTCTGTTCATGATCTGCCTCTTCATTCTGCTGAAAGCAGAAGGCATTCACTTTGAGATCTGAGGCAGGCTGTCGTCCTTTGGAATCCTGGAGGGCTGCAGTGGATGGGGAGACAATTCAAACCATCATGGATTTTGTATCTTTTCCTGGCGCTTGTGACACGGTGTCTGGTGAGCAGCACTTTCTTTTTCTCTTCAGTACAGCCGTTTTCATGAGTTTTAAATCTCAGGAAATAGTCCAATAACATGTAATGATCAATATTGATCTCAGATCCTTTGCACTTTCAGAGGTAGATCGTGAAAGGAATTATTCATGCGCATCCAAATACACAGCACTTCATAACCCTTATAGCTTCTGTTGCGTTTTCCATAGCGCTTTGGGCTCTCGTTCATCAGTATTTTGATCCACTCAGTTCAGCTATAGATTCGGAGAAGATTCGGGCTGCAGGGACGCGCGTGCAAAAAGGACATAGCATGACCGACAAGACCAACTTATCGGTTAATGGAGGAATGGATCGGATCTCGTGGTGCCTATCAGATCTCATATCCAGAGCTCGGTTTGCTGTTCGGTTTGGATCAAAGATCTTCAGTTGCCTGGGGAAATCGGATCAATCAATCGATCGGTTGGCGCCCCGGATCTCGGGGTTGATCTGCGCGGGCGCTATATTTACTGCCGCGGCACCTGGGAGCTCTCTTCTCTTCGATCGACCTGGGATGGATCGTCTGTCGCCGCGGTTCAGGTTCAGATCATCTTTACCAGATCGTCTATCATTCAGTCGGTTCCTCGGTTCTCCGGATCAGGACCTCAGTCGGTTACTGGGTTCGCACTTTTCAATGTTTCAGATCAGTTGACTGGTGATATCTCACCCCCGGGATGGGATCATCGCGTCTTCGGTTCTATCGTTATCGCCTGCATCAGAATTCTTCTCGGAATCATCGGTGGACTGGGTTACTCGGTTCAGGTTCATCCGGAATCGATAAATCAAATCGGGTTCACAATCGACTCTCTGGTTTCACTCCTCTACCTAAGCATGTCTTCTATCAATCCGCATGATCAGAGCACCTACAATCAAAACTCTCACTGATCATCAGGGTTCTGTCTATCTCAGGATCTGCTCTACTGATCACAAATGTGATCAAACAGCTGTCAGATTTTATACACATCTCTCCTGAGGGGGTTGGGGCTAACTGAAGAAGGAAATCAACATTTAGTTCATCATATCATGTGTCAGGGCCAGGACTTTCAGTTGACCCCTCTTCAATGAATGTTTTTAAGAAATGAAACAGAATAAAATTGATTTGGTTATTTAAAAAGGACTACGAGGTGTGAAAGCTCTTGAAGATACCAATTATTGAAAGATTCAAAAATGAACATAATGTAATTGATGTTTAAGCACCAGGCTTTTGTGGACTGGGCCAAACTGTGTCCAGGTCAATGATTATCTCTATTCAACACTTATTTCAAACTCGTGGTTCACGTCAGGGTCAGTGGATATGAGGATCAGAGCAAACAAACTCATTTGAAGAATCTATTTAAGACGACAATAGAGCGACTACCCTTGAAAATCAATATCAGTTGATTTACTCCCCAGGTTATCGGTAATTTCTTTGAGTACAGGGTTTATAAATACATTTTGGATATCAGATGGTTTAGTTATTAGATTTATTTGTTATTTATTTTATTTATTATCAAAATTCAATATTTACTGATTGTAATTTTTCTTAACTGGTTGATGTACATCAGTTATTTCTTTGGTGATGATCGTTATTCTGATTTTGTCATATTATACAGAAAGTTTGGCATATTTTATGCTGGTGGCGAAACTATACAGGAAGGGATAGTTTATGATTCAGTTCATCGTTTAATCCTTCATTTTTGAAAATTCAAATTCTATTTTAATGAATTTTATAAATTTGGTGCTCAATGCCTTTTTAACTTGTCATTATTTTGATTTAAGGGATCACTCTTTTTTTTAATAAACTAAATACTCTGTTTTTACCACAGAGACTGAGGCGTTTTCCCGTGGGTGTGTTTGGCGGACCAGATCCACTTTTCAATTTTTATCATGTTGCTTCAGATTTTAATTACTTTAGTTGACAATGTATTGAGACTTTAAAAAATTCATTGCTTCAATGGAAAATTTATTATTGACACTTTTATTGATCAGTTTCGATGATTTCACGTTTACTTTATCTTCTTTTATTTGTAGTATTAGGTAATATTATGTGAAAAAAAGAAGTAACCTACATTGTGGGTGAGCTCAAAACCGTATCTTCTGAAACTTTGCATATAAGCTTTTTTATGTATTATGTATTATTTGTTTTATATTTTATTTTTGTGCCAGTGAAGAGATTTATTTGCAATAAAAGAATGACAGATCTGAATTTTTTTTAAAAAATTAATGTCGTGTCCATCAAATGTGATGTTTGGAACATACGATATCTGGGTAGATGAATCAGACTTGTGTGTGATTTATTTACTTCAATTTTACTCAGTTTAACAACTGAGTCTTATATATAGAATCTTGTCTTCTCTGCTGAGATGATTCGATTCGAGACTGTGACTTGATTCTACATCTGCTCAATATTCAGAATTTTATTTCAAAAGACTTAACCTCGCATGACATCGCATCAGTGGTGTGTTTTGCAACCTGGAGCATGTGAGGTAATTCCATCTATATTTGGAATAACTACAGAGTTGGTTCAATCAAGCTTATCGATCAGGAACAGTTGCTTAAGCATTGATGTCATCTGTCCATTAACAGCAATATATTAAACGGGGCATGAATGTAGGCTTAGCCTAACAATTTATTATGTGTCAGAGATTGATGTCAGATCCTTGAGTCAATGTCACAGCTGTACATGTGTCAAATAGGATTTACAATGAGATGTCACTTAGTGGTATTACAGTCAGATGACATAGGACTTGATTATTTTTCATCTTTATAATTCTTTTTCCTCTCTAGAATGCGTGGTGCTCGGTTACTAATCTCATTTAGAATTTCACATTAAGATAATTGTATAAATATTAGTTTTACTAACATTAATAGGCTTATATAGCACTTGTTGTTTGTGTCTTCTGCTCATATTGGTGTACTAATTCGATCATTTGCGATTGTTATTTATGGATATTTTTGTGGATTCTCATGTACTCAGTTGGCCATGACTCGTAGTAATTGGTTTTCTCAGAGTTTGATTGTCTGTTGCTAGACGCATAGCGACTGCCGCCGTATCAGGATTCTTTTGTAACGTCCTGTAACTACATACATTGTTTGACGCCATGCTCATCAGCTCTTCGGACAAACCTGTACTTTCAGCTCGTTCAGCTTAGATCAAAACTGTCATGGATTTTACTAGTATATTAAAATGATCTAGTCTTGTGAATAATTGTTTTATGGATACAATTTTTATTGCATTTGAATAGAAGTGTTTGTACTTATTTCCACCAAGAAACATTAAAGTGTGCAATTTCTATCTTGAGGGAAATGTAATCCTCGAATAAAATATTTATCTTATGCTTGTTGCAGTCATTTTAACATTATTAGTTACCTAAAGGCCTATTGTTTTGTGATGGACATTTGCGTACCAGATCCTTCCAATTTTTTATCGTTGTGTTCAATTTAATTACATTTTGCAAAATGGTCCATTTAATAATTTATGACTTCAGCTAATTTTAATCGAAACAGTTTATTATAATCGATTTCTTTTCATCGTTTCTATGTTTACTATTTATGAAGTAATTTAATAAAAATTGTAAAAAACAAAAACTCATCTTGGGTGACTAAATTCTGTTCATTGCAAACTTTGATAAGCTTAAAAAAAATAAAAACTTCAAACGAGGATTTTGAAGACAATTGAAAGGATTCGAAGATGCAAAATATTGGACGCTACTGATTTAGAAAACTGTACATTGTGGAGAGATAAATAATATTAGTG
>BMAW01028135.1:271490-381329 GCA_019974015.1 Nephila pilipes | reverse complement strand
GAATTATGCATGAAAAATAAAAATTTCGGTTTTGCTATACAAATTGATTTCACTCGGTTGAATGATTGAAGGCTTCAGTATATACATAGAATAGTCATTATGATTAAGCAACTAATACATTTAAGCAATGTCTTGTGTTGATTTTGATCTACAATATCCATTGAATTCGGAGTTGAATCTCACGTCCATTGAAATCCAAAACTATTTTGTAACAATCTGTCATGATTTCTTATTCTAAGCAAACAAATTGCAAAATTTATAACTCTTTGTTTCTCTTTGACTCTTTGTAGTGAATTATGTTTTTACAAGTTTTGTGAGTAGAGTGATGATTGATGGTACCATATACAACTGAATTATTTTCAACTGAATTTATATATAAGCGAAATACCACTGACTGACTCATCACGAAATCTCTAAGACTATTCAACCGATTGACTTGAAATTTAGTATAGTTATTCATTTTGCGATGTAGACGCTCGCTAAGAACGGATTTTACAGAAGTTTTATTCAAAATGTAATTTTTATCCGTCGGTTATGTAATTTTTGGCGACTTTATCGCCAAAAATGACATGATCGACGCCAAACGGAATATATTTCGTTATATGTATACTGTGTATTATCACCCATTAAGTTTACTTGGTGAGATTTGCGCTTGCGAAATGAAAAAATACCAACTAATTTAATATTGAAACGTTGATGGAGGATTGGCAAGATTTTGGCTAAGAGGCTCTTTATGTGAAATTTCGTGCATGTCGAAAATAGGAAACGTACATATTTAGCGATAGAAATAAATCAGTGTGGAACCCCACGGTTGGTGAAAGTGTAATTTAGCTCCAAAACTTAGTAGCATTTTGAAAAATACTAAAATGGCGACTTTTTGCGGAGTAGAGCACGCGCAAGACAATCTCTCTCTATATATATAAGCGAAATACCACTAAAAAGTTCTGGATAATCATTATTACAGACAATCAATTTCCTAAAATTTTAAATTTAGATTTTCATTATCGTTTAAAAATTGAAAATTTTCTTGATATTTTACGTTTAGATTCCAAAATATAATATTATCGTCTTCCCAGCGAAGCGGGCTGGCATTTTACGAGCTATATTTTAAATAAACTTTAAAAATTCTGTAATTTTTGACTCGATTATATGCAACATTCTGTAATTACAAAAATATTTTTATTGTATATTCGGTATCTTCCTTTCATAAATATTCTAATTTTTTTTAAATAAATATTTTAAAATATTAAATTCACTCTGTTTCGTTTTCCCTTTACTCTTGCAAAAGTTGTAAAAATCCTTTTTTTTTTTTTTTTTTTAGAATATGTACTTGGAATTATACTTTTTCCGCCAGAAGATATGATTTTTGAATTAGAATTAACAATAATTGAATCAACTATTGTTTGAGTTATATTATACTGTAAATGATTTTGTATCACTTCGTAGAATATTTTATTTTTTTCTTCCACAGCGGAATAATGGATGGTTGAAAAGTACCAAGATAACATTAACATTATTTACTTTTAATTTCTGGTCTTAAATTAACGCAAAACAATGGTGTGTAATTTAAGAGAATTATTATATTTTTATTACATATTTCGTCTGAAACAATGTTAATATTTCGTACATTTATATATATATTTCAAAAATTAATTAATCAGACGAGGGGGAAATAATTCAAAATAAGTACTAAATAATTGTAGAACTGGTAGTTTTAAATTATATTGCATTACGAGATTATGGTTTCAAAAGTATGGTGTTTAAAGAATTCCTCCTCCAGTTGACGTGGTGTCGATGTTAGGAGAGGGAGATATCTTTCACGTCACTTGACCGAGGTTAAAATTACGAGGAAGCCCACGTGTTGCTTCTGCGACGTTAATAATACCATACCTGTACTCAAATGTTTTGTAAATTTAATTTATGATATATTGTACTACACCGTGATTGTAAATATTCATTTCCTTGTTCTCCGTTTAGTGAGTTTAGAAAGAAAAACATGAAAAACAATTTATTTTGCTTTTTTTTATTGGCTCCCTATGAACGAGGATCAATGGTATTTTCAATAAAAAAGATCGACAAAACTATTTCTTCTCTAGACACTCAATAAAATAACAGGAGGCGATTGCTTTATGTTCGCAGCAAACCCGGACATGTCTTCAAATAATATTTATTAAATATCTGGCGCACTCTTCCATTTTCGCAGACTTTCTCAAATCAAGAATGCACATCAACTGCGTTTCCTTCCAACTGGTTTCCTGAATGATAATAGATTGATTTAATAGATTTTATGCTTCGGGCTATCTTTTCATCTTTGGTATCGCTCCATGTTGTCTGTATTGCTATTTCTCTAGCATTTTTGTGTTATGGAGATTATTACAAGAGTGCGAAACTGGGCTAAACAAGCTATCGCGCGCTCTTAGATCAGTTGTCAGCGTCAGAATTTGAATTGTGTGTGTGTTATGCTGTTTTTAAAATACATTTAATTCTTGTAACGTTTTTATGTATTTCACTTGATGTGTGTCTGTTTGTGTATCAATGTGTCATCAAATTTTCGATCGTTATTTTAATCAACTTCCCGTTAAGCTAGAGCTCTAAAACTTTGGGAATCGTTCTTACTCGCTTAACAATGCTATAATTAGACATTTACGACAAGTTTTAACTTATATTTCAATAATTTTTTAATAAACTTCGCCACCATATAAAAACGTTTTTATCTGGAATTATTTCACATCAATTCTATAATTGGTTGTAGAATAATATTTGTGTAGTAATTTTTAGTTTGAAATAGTTTACAAATGACACTCTTTTTTTAATCTTTTTTTCTGGTGAGTTGACTTGAGGTTGTTACTAGTTGGGAAACTATGTATAGAAAATTCGTTTGTTGGCGTTGTACTGCCGTTTAAACCAGACCGATACACGATTATGAAACACATTACTTAGCTTGTGAAGCAGATATTCCCGGCAATAGTAAAAAATATGACATCTGAGCAATAATTTAAAATTTTTGTGGGAAAAAAAAAAGATTCATATGCAGAGAACAGAAGCTTGCTGTTTTTTCTAACTGTATTCATTTTTTTGAATTAGAGATCTTATAATTTTTGGATTGATCCACGAAATACTTGTTTGTGAATAATGCAAAATGTATCATTAAGGCTCCCGTCTACCAGCCATTTTGATTTCGAGAACATGTTATTTATCTTAAGGAATTTCTTCTGCCGTACTCAAACATTTACTATTTTATCTATTTGAATACAATAGAGTGTCCGAAAGAGCAATAAATAACGAACATTTCTGTAGAATTACGATTCCTTACGATTTTTGGAAACATTTTATATATTTAAAAAAAAAAAAAAAAAAAAAAAAAAAACTGAATTCTCTCAAACGAATCATTAAAATCAGAATAAAAATATTTTTAAAAATCGGAAGAAACATATAATTCCGCAGAAACTTTCGTTATTTTTTGCCATTTCTGGTGCATTTTGCTATTTTATCTATTTGAATACAATAAATATTTGAGGACGTTTGTAGAAATTGCATAGGATTAACATTACGCTCACAAAGTCAAATTCCCGCCGGCTACCCGCCATTTTGTTTTCGTCAGCTTAAAATGTTAATCCTGCGGGATTTCGACTTTAATTCTCACATCTTTACTATTTGTTCTATTTGAATGCAATAAAGTAGTGCATCTGAAAGAGCAAAAAATAATGAATGCTTCTGTGGAATTATTTTTCTACTCCGATTTCTAAAAATATTTCTAGGGCTGTTTTAATGATCCGTTTGTGAGTTTTTCGGTCTTTAAAAAATACTTTTAAATATTTTTAAAAATCGGAGGAAATAAGTAATCCCACAGAAGCATTCATTATTTTTTGCTCTTTCAGATGCACTTGATTGCATTCGAATAGATCAAATAGTAAAGGTGGGATAATTAAAGTTGAAATTCCATAGGATTAACATTAAGTTGATGAAATCAAAATGGCGGGTAGACGGGAGCCTTAAGTAGTAAATATTCTATTTTAGTGATGCCAATATGTAAATCAACTTAATTATATGTGCTAATTCAGGGTGAACTGTTACCGTTCTAATATGATTTAAAATAGACCACAAATACAGTTGTAATTATAATACATTCATGAATGTCTCAAGTAATAATATAGTATTACAAATAAAATATTATAGTGCCATATTATTTTTTATGCAAAATCTGAAAACATATTTTGTAATTTTATTTTTTTTATTAGATTGGCAACGATGTTGAAAGATCAAAATTTTGTCCCTCTTTAATTTTTAAAATCGCACAATAAAAAGAAATCACATTTATTTAATCCCATTTTATTTCTATTTAATTACATTTATGTATGTGCTTAATTTAAGGCTAATATATATTTCCCCTTAATTTCATTAAAAATGAACAACTTATAATCATTGTGGCATTTCACTTTATTGCGGCTTTTGATGAAAAAGAATTATTTTTTGAATTTTATAAGTCTTCTAGGAAACATCAACAATACTTTAGTTGAAAAACTCCTATCACTCCATTTGGACAATGGAACTATTATCTCTGCATTGCCCGAGATAATTTTTTTTTTGTATAGTTATTAAAAACAATTTTGTATCTTGTATTTTTAAGACCATTTGTTTCAATTCTCTCAGAAATTTATGCATTAGGTAAATTTTTGTAGAAATTGACTTCGTATAAAGTATCTGAAATATTTATTGTATTAATGTTTATAATTGATTTTTAACTTCTACACAGATTATTGTACGCAATCAATTTTTCTCTGTAAATTTTCACAAAAAATTAAACATTACTTTTGCGAACTGATACTGGTAATGTTCGTGTTGTCAAATTGAGCAATACTCTTATTGATAAAGCATCGCATTCGAAAGTCTATTTCTAATGCGAGAGAAAGTTCCATCGTTTTCTTCAAAAATGTGAAACGAGTTTGTTTCCACCATATCGTAATATTTGACCTTGAAGATGCGTGCTGCTCTTTCCCGCCTTGTTCCATGAATCATCTTGTTAACACAGTCGGTAGTTGCTTGTCTTGTGTAATGAATGTCAAAACAAGTACGTTGGTTACCTGTCTTATTGTGGTTGGTAACTTCTTATTTGTTTCTTTGCAAAATAAGTTATTACATAAGGGGCTATTATATTTGAGGAATGGATGTATCGATTATTCTGAACATAACTGAAACTGTCGCAAGTTTAAAAATTTGTGAAATCTGGATATGCTGACGAGAGTAATGTTATTAAAACTTCGAACTATTTTGAATTCTTTAAGACTTTTTTTTTCCCATCTTTTGATTCCATGTACCAATTGTGGCCATATTAGCCTGATAGTCTTGGTCGTGAATTCGCGGCCGCATTTTTTCCTGTTGAGTCGTGAGTTCGAGCCTTGATGCCACTAAAGTCGCGCCGTGTAGTGGGACTGATTCACGTTAAATCTGTCGAGATTGCAAGTCCTCCCACAGGCGTGATGTGGAAGTTTGGAGAGAGAGTTGTCAGTTCACGTGTCGTCCTCGTCATTTCTCCGAGGCTCAAAATTATGAGGTTCGCCGTCAATAGCTCTTGTGTTGTTTCTAAGTGCAACGTGTTAATAAACTATCAGATATTCCATATACCATTTATTGGATTAAATTAAAATAGAAAAATTATTTTGATACTTTTCTTCGAAAGTAATGAAAAACAGGGATTACGTCTTCGGGAATGGAGGCATAATGTTGGCATGCTTATGTCCACTCAAAGTTAGATATATTTTCAGCATTTTTAAACGAGAAATATGTTGTATGTTAAAGAAGCGGAGCATTCCTTGAACTGTTTGTGGAACATTCATAATCATCTAATGCGTTAATAAGCCATATTACTTTTGGATTAAGTTTCCTTATTGACATTCTATGTTTGATGATAAAAAATAAGAATAGGAAACGGGGGAAAAAAAAAAAGGTTTTTGGAAGCTGAACAAAAAAAAAAAAAATACTGTCTTAATCGCATTATTTTATCGAAGATATTTTTTGCCGTTATAAAACGATATTAATAAAAATAAAGTTAGTTTTTTTTTGTTGAAGAAAAATCTGGGGTAATCAAGATTTTATTGAATTTATTTAAAAAAGATTTTTAACTATTTGCAAAATGTTTTGTTTTTGTTTCCATTGATTATATGATAAAATGTAGATAATTTTAAAAAAATTTGTTTGAGCAGAAGATAAAACGGAGAAAATTAATGCATTTAAGAGGTTTTCTCAAAATTATTGCAAAATAGTAGCCTCTAAATTAAAGCAAAAGCTTTTTTGAAATTGTTCTGTTTTGTTAAATTTGACAGAAAAAAATTATCGATTAAAGTATGCTTGTTGGAATAGGACAATTGTCAACTATTTAAGCATTATATCAGGGATTTTAATTAGCATTGTTATCATTCCTAATCTTTTTCTGATTTTAAATTTTTTTAAAAGCAGCTTTATGTACTGTGCAATCTCTGTGTTTCTTTACTTCATCTTTTTAAATTTCTTCACCTTCACAATCTTGTGTTCTTCAGAAACATGAGAATTTAAGAGCTAGTTGAATGTACTAGAAAAGACAGATGTAACTTTATAAGGTTAAACTGTTAATAATTCGAGATAAAAAAAAAACAACGTTTTTAAATGGTTGCAAAGTTTAATTTAAAAAAGTATTGAAATATTAGTTAAAACTTTGTAAAAAACTTCATATATCTCTCGTCTTTAAGATCACTTTCTCTGCGTGATTTAATATATCTTCCATAGATGGTGCCAGGTTACTACACAAATTACGTTATTAAAAAAACTATTGAAATATTAGTTAAAACTTGTCGCAAATGTCTAAATATTGCATTGTTAGGCGAGTAATAACAATTCCCAAAGTTTCAGAGCTCTAGCTTAATGGGAAGTTGGTTAAATTAATGATTGAAAATTCGACACTCGCACACCAAGTGAAATATAGAAAAAAAGTATTAAAAATGGACTTCAATAGTTTTAAAACTGCTGTTCAGTGCAAAAAAACTGTCTCTACAGGTTCACATTTGTTTTTGTATACTTGCATTTTTACTTCCAATGACAATGTTTTATTTTATTTATTTTTAGCTCATGGAAAATCATCTGAAACACACATTACATCAAGTACAAATTGTGAATACTGAGGACTTGGACTGTTAGCTTTTTATTATGTTAGGCTTCCAGTCATGACTGAGCAAGATGATCAGGATTGTGCCAACTTTCAAAACATGATCAATTCTTATTTAAGCACAAGAGATTCCAAGTCCCCACCCAAAGCTCAAGTGGACGAGGCATCTCTCCAACAAGCCATGGATAAAAATAAAGAATGTAAATATTTTCATTAATATATAATTCTCTTTTATAGTGTTTCATTAATCTTCATACATCTAAACAGTTATGACTTAAACAAGAAAGTGACCTAAAAATATTAAGTGTTTTGAAAAAGTTTCAAACTGACCTAAAAGTAATATTTGTAAACTGCTTTCTAAATTTATCAAAATTTTTTATAAAATTGTATTCTCTCCAACATTGCAACATTATCCTACTGGTCCTTTTCTATTTTCAATCCTCTTATCAAAACCTTTTTCCCCATTCATTATCCTTTCTTCATAGTAATCAAGACTGTCTTCTTCAAATACATACTTTTATTTATTAATTTTTTAGAAATACACCTTGTTTGGCACAGTATAGCCATATCTAGCTCTTACGCCATTAAATTTTTCCAATACTCGCTCACCCTTCTATTGGGTTTGCTGTCTTTTGGTACTCACAGGGATGTGCCCCAGGGATACCTTAGTAATTCTTTTCAATTTTCCACCATTCTTGTTCACTAATTTTTATTCCTCCCCCCCTTTTTTTCCCAAACATCTAGATCAGTTACACTTTGTTTGGTGCAGCGTAATCAATCTGGCTCTTGCGTCATTAAATTTTGCTATCACATCGCACAATGCATGGCCTATGACTGATTTCTGAAATCTGTCTCTCTCTCTCTTATTTTAAATCTTCGCTTCTATTGGACTGCTTTTCCTTGTTGCCACTAATGTCATTTCTTGTCAATGAATGCAAAACAATTTGAATTAAAGCTTCACAAACATTTTTACGGATTATTAATCATTTTTACGGATTATTAATTCATCAATTTTCAAGCTCATAATTTTAAATGTTATTTCTGTCTTACCAAAAGTGGAAATGATTTTCAACTAACTTTTTCTTTCCTTTTTATCAGAGACCAAATCAAAATCCAAACTTAGTACTTTATTATCTTGCTGCTGTGACAATTTTGAATTCCCTGTATTCCTAGTCTTCATTTCTAATTTTTTAAGTTACAATAATCTTTTCTGTCTTTTAGTTTTCTCAAATTCTATTATTTTTGTTTCCAAGTTCTGTTCTTGTCTTTCCCATACTTCTAATTCAAAGCTTCTCTGTGTTTGTTTTCCTGTTTTTTCTACAACTGACAGTCATTTCTAGGAGGCATTTAATAAACTCTCCTTTATAAATTTTTGTCTTATGTTTTTAGTTTTAGAACTATTAGATCTGCTGCAGGTTGTTCTCTTCCTTTTTATAACTCTTCAGCAAGTATCAGAGATCCACTTTTTTTGCTATTTTCAAGATCATAAAAATCTTAATTAAATTTGATATAAATTTGTATAAAAATCTTATTTAAATTTGAATGTCTGTCATGCAACGGGTTATGCTCTCCTGGGATACCCTAGCAATCTTTCTCTGTTTTCGAACCTCCTTGTCTACCAATTTTTGTCTTTTTCTATTCTTTCACATCTAGACCACAGTTAAATCTTGTTAGGTGCAGCATAGCCACATTTGGCTCTTGCGCCAATAAACTTAACACTCACTCACTGTCTGTTTTGCAAATCCACACCATTGATAATTTCTCCACAAAAATTTTGTTTGGAACGTTGTTGATATTAATAAAGTAAAAAGCATATTCCTGCTAAAAAAATTTTTTTCCTTTACCAACAGATGGCAAGTATATCAATTTACTTAAAAACTTTTTTAAATTTATTCTCTTGAAATTAAATTTTTAACTGTTTTCTTCCATGTTCTTGAGATTTTTCTTTGTTGAAGTGATAATTTTGTATGCTTTGTTGGATAGCTCTCGAATGAAATATTGCAAAATTATGATTTGTGCTCCATATGAGAGATGTAAATGAACTGGAGAAATTTTTGAAAATAGTGTTGAAAAGTTTCAATTTAGGATTTTTTAAAATTTTCTAAATCATTTCTTGCAAATAATTGTTTATACAAATGAAACCATGTTCATATGGTTTCATTTGTATAAATAAATAGCAGAATGAACATTTGGCCCTCTTTTAAAAAAAAAGAATGGAGAAATTCTAATAATCACTTGCAGTTCACTTAAAATTACTCAGAATATTATTTTAAAGTTGGTCATCATTAAAAAAGTTTTTATGCTTTACGTTGGATTGTTATATTTTTCAATTCATCCATATTAAGAATGGGTGAACAAGCTCTTATTTCATATAATGAAATTTGCACTTGTTTTAAGACTTAAAATATCATGATTTATCTACAACAATTGCAAAATATTTTTAAAATTGATTAAACTTATTGTATTAGAAATTATTAAAATAATATTATATTAGATTATATAACACTAGGAAATAGAAATTCAGTGAAAGAAATTAAGTTGTGTCAGCAGCTATACAACCAAACACTAAAGGAGATGTATTGGACTGAGTGAAATGTGTATTTTTTCCTTCTTGCGAGCTGTGAATATTTAGTTTTCAAGCCTATTTATATAATTTTGTTAAGCTTGTTTGAGCTAATGTTTCCTGTGCATTAAAGTTGTTTTCAGACATAACACAAACACTATGATTTAACATTCATTTTTGCAATGAAAAAATATAACCAGGCACCCTGCCCCTGGCAATTATATCAAGAGACCTCAGGGCTTGCCTTCTTTAGGTAGGTACAGGCATCATGTCATACCCTGTGTTGTTTTTCTATCTGTCTTTGGTAAACACAAGTGACATGCCCCTGGGTATCGTAATTACCCTTTTCTACTTTCGACCCTTCTTTTCAACCATTTTCTTCTCCCCCCAAAAAATGTCTAGATTACAGCTTTACACTTTACCAACCTCGCACTTTATCAGCTTTACACTCTCTTGTTTACCTTGTTTGGCACAGCATGACTACATCTGGCTTTTTACTCCATTAAAAAATATTGTCACTTACAATAAAGAAATTCTAGTGCTTAATTACTTGAATTGTACATGAGAATGGTCAAATAATGCTTTTGCAGTATGGAATAAATTTGGTATCTATATTCTATTTTTTAATAAAACACAATGTAACTAATTAAATTATACAACAGAATTCTCCATTTCTTCTAAAAGGCTTTTCAAAATAAAATTGTGTTACAGAAAATATAACCGTTACTCATTTTATATTTCCTGTCTACTTCCAAACAGCATTGAATTTTATCAATATGGAAATATACTATTGACTGTGTCAATTGAGTTCTTATCCCTTAGGTTATAAAAGGCTACTTAGAAAATTTGGTTAATAATCGCAAGAACTGGGTGAGGCACAAAACATGAAATTTCTAAAAATGACATTTATTCGATAGGTTAACTCGTTCTATGCACACTACCTTGTTTGCTGTAAATTCAATCCATCTGATAAATTCATGATCATAGTTTGTTGGGTTTTTTTTAAGGATTGGCTAAAAGGTTGCCAATGTTGGTGTCCAGAACTTGTTTGGTAATTTGGAATCTTATGGTTATTCTGTTAAAAATATTTAAAGATGAAACAAAATTAAATACTTTGAATAAAAATTCTTTTTAAATCTTTAATAAGTAGATCTCGTTTATTGTTATTTCTGTATTGGATGCTTTAAAAATAAATTTCGAAAATGTAAAGTAATTAATTTTTATAAAGTATTTTAAAAGCATTAATTCACTCGCCAAATTTTTGTTTTAGCACTTTATGTAAAATGGAAATTTAAATTATTGATTGAAACTTTTGTGTATCATTTATACTTGTACAAAATTTTCTCGTTGTTTGAATAACATATCATGAATGTAGAGTTCAGTGAATTTACTGAGTCAACTAATTCGAAATTTGTTTTTATAGTATGCATATGTTTATATATTTACATTTAAATTGCATGCTTCACTCAAAAATATTCTTTAGCACCAACTGTACTTAATCACTAGATTATTGTTTTTGATTTTACTGATTTTTTTTAAATTAGAAAACTATATATTGCTATCAGTGTCTTAATATTTTTCTTTGGGGAAAAAAAAAAAAAAACCAATGTGATTTTTTATATTATTTAAATGATGGCATAAAGATGAAGCAATTTTCTAAGTGTTTTTCTTCTTATTCTGTTAGCTTTAAAAGTGAAATTGATGATGAGGAGGCCAATAAATCAACTAGTAGAACAAGGAATCATGCCTTGTAAGTTATTTTCATTTTCATCTTTTCTAAAAAAGAGCCTTTTAAATAAAAGTTGTTTTTTTTAAATAACAATTTATATTTTACAGCTCCAAAGAAACCACTTCAATATCTACAACAATGCCAGAAGCTTGAAAGAGCTCAGGTAATTTTAAAGTTTCTGAATACCTGTTTTTTATCTTTATTTTCCTCTGCATAGATTTTATTTATATATTGTATATTCATGTAAAAATGCCCATGCTGTTAACCAATGCTTTTAAATGCTTTGAGAAAATTCTTGAGATATAGATATGAAGGATTTTGTAAATCTAAAAGAGAGAACTTTTAATTTTCAATATATGCATTCAATAATCAGTATAACTTATATTAATATCAGCTATATCAATATAATGTTTATACTTTTAGAGTGGTTTGTTAGGTTATTAATTGTTATATGTAATGAAATAAATTTTTTCGCTCTTTTCAAAATTTACAGCATTTTAATGTTTTTCAAAACTGTTGGTATGTTTAAAATTTTCTTCCATCTTGCAGACAGAAAATATTTTGAAAAATTTGATGAAGACCAGGCCTGATAGGCAAGCTTTGATAGATCATCATATATTAGAAGGTAACTGAAAATAATACAAAATAAATCATACTTTTTTATGTAAAGAATTATTTGTATTTTATATTTGGTACACTATACAGATTTTTTGTTATTTTTCATGTTCACATACTTCATGTATCAGTAAGATTGGTTCTGCGTTGTTATATTTAGTTTGTTTCCTGTATTTGTCTTGCATTTAGCATAAATGTAATATTTATTTTACCACGACTGTCTGGAAATGCATATCATTATATTTTTCAAATAATTTTTAATGTTTTAAAAATATTGATAAAATCTGCAACAATCAATGAGCTTTTTAATCTCTGAAAGTCTTATTTAAATAGATTTCAGTCATTCTGACTAAGGTATTCATTCCTTTTTAGAATAATAATTGTAACTGAGTTATGGATTTGTGACTAGAAGTTTCATGATGGATTATAGTCTAGTACTTCACATTCATTTTGTTTTTAAAGCACAGCAGTAAATGTTTATAAATATGGTTCATATTGTTTGTCTCTGTTTTTTTATCATTTTATTATATTTATATGCACAAATTTCTTCATGATTATCTATTGAGTAATTTTTTTAAGAGTGTAAAAATAAAATTTATGGGATTTTAAATTAGTTTTATTTGACTTTTCCCCTAGCGTAAAGCTGGCAGTGGAATTATTGTACAAATATTAAAAACTGCTGAAGTCCAGTTAGTAGAGTAACTTTCTGGTATCTGTTAGATCTCAATTTTTAAGTTTGTTCCCACTGAAGATTGTTGTATTGAATAATGCTATTGCTGTATTTTTTTAAATACATTTTTGGATCTGCAAAGACTTTGTACGGAAGTATGGTATGGAATTGAATGTAGAGTGAGTTATCAGATCAGATTCATCATCATTTAATTATTACTTGTAATTTTCCATCCTCTAGCAAATTGTATAATTTTTGAATTATGTTAATTTAGGACAAAGGAAACATTCAAATGTTGTGGACAGATAGATTTAATACAGATGCCAGTATTGTCTTATCAAGCATGTTGAATTCTTATTTTAATATTTTAAATTTGAATTTGTTACATGCAATATAAGTTAAAATCTGTTACATATTAATTTTAAAAAAATTGTAATTTATTATATACTTCATTTTCCAGATACAACAATTGATCCTAGCTTGCAGGACAAACAAAGGCAATTGAAAAAAGCTCGGTTAGCGGATGATTTGAATGATAGATTATCTCATAGACCAGGGCCATTAGAGTTAGTTAAGGGAAATATTCTGCATACTGATGAAAAATTTGCACAAGCTGTTAAAGGTAATGAAAAAAATTAATTTTTGTTTCAGTTAATGTGCTAAGTTTGTCAAATTTTTTTATCTGATTGATATTTTGGCAGTTGTTTTATGTAATTTATAAATTTTTAAAATTTTTCATTACATTTATATTTAAATATGTTTAATTTCTTGCTGATTAAATGAAAAATACTAATAATCAAGATTTCCTTTTTGTGTTTATATGACTCCCATCAAATTTTTCGAATTTCTGTTAAATAAGAATATATAGACTCCCTTCCTCCTTGTTTCTCATTGATCATGCATCATTCTGAAATGTTAATAAAGAACTCAAACTGTTGTTAGGAATTTATGTTTCAAAATTTCACTATTCTGGTATATTTAAAAAATGATATATTTAAGCCTACTCTGATATCTCCATATAGATTGAAATATAGTGAATTACTTTGTGATGTTTTTTATAACCCTTTGTAAATTGTAGTTTGAAATTGATTAAAATTAAAAAAAAATGTGTAAAATATATTGAAAAATATATGTAATTATAAAATATTCATCCTCTAACTTTTTTTGTCTATGAATTTTGTTTATAATACTTCGATATATAGATAAAATATTGTAGAAAATTTATTAAACAATTTTTTAGTTTGCAATATATAGTTAAAGAATTGTAGTTCTCTAGCCAGCATTTTGTTCATTTCTTTATCATTTTAGAGGGACAAATTCCATTCAAGAGAACATGTGAAGGCCAAGCACTGAGGCATCCAATGCCCTGTTTCACCTTTGAAGATGACAGTGGTAGTGATGCTGCATTGTCTCCACCTCAGGATATTTTGGATCAGTCCTTGGGCAGGTAAAATAATCTTAAAATTTCAAATATACTTTTGTTTTTATATCTTTACCACATTTTGTAGATTTCTTTATGAACCATCATTTAAGTAAGCTTTAACAAAAATAAAATTATGTCAATCAGTACTTACCATGATAATTACTATAAGAATGGAGTTCATTCAAATTGTGCTCTGTATGTAAAATACAAGAGTATTATGTGTAACACATAGCTTAACACTTTAACAGAAAGTTATAAATAATGCTCACTTAAATTACTTATCATTAAATACAGTGACATGTAATTTATGACATTAAAAAGCATTCTGTTGATTGCTTTATTACATCTTGTGTTTCTCATTTTTCAAACAAGTAAATTTATTTTTTGAACAGTGGAATATTAAGAATTCATATTTTATATTATCAAAGTTATATACAGTGTAGGAGTTGTTAGAATGGGAAAACATAGCTTCTTGATATTTATTTTACAGTTTATATATTTAAAATGTATTCTTGGATGCATTTTTTCATGCATTGTAGATAATTTGTGGATGGATATAAGAAAATATAATTGTGAAATATAATACTGTTGACAACCAACATTTTAAATTGTTATACCTTATCAGGTTTAGTAGGATCATCTACAAATGAACAAGGGATTTAAAAAGAAATATTGTTGGTTGTTTTGAAAATTAGAAACATGAACAATTAACAAAAATATAGGCTTCCTGAAGTAAGAATGTTGACATATTTCTCATTTCTAGATATAGAATAAACATTTGTTAGAAATTGAATGTTTTCTTTATGCTTCTAATGCTGTATATACATTTTCTAAGTATGAAATTGATATTAATTATTTGGCACATATTAATCATCCATATCATTTGTATCACTGATTTAATTTGTACATTATTTATTATCCATGAACTGATACATATTAGAATAAGTTGAGAGAGGTTAGATACAAACAGCTTGACTTTCCTTAATTTGACTTTTTTTAACATACTGAAAGGTAAAACACTCCTTTGAATTTTGGTGAAGCTGTGAATTACTTACTTCCATTGTATATGAATGTTATGGAGTATAAAATGTCTACGTCTTTTTTATTGTGGTATTTATTATGTTCTACAGCTGAATTATGCTTGTTTATAAATAATATTTAAGTGAGATTTTATATGTGGATGTTCCAAACATGTCCTGTATTTAAGTAAGCCTTTAAAATGTTTTGTTTGTATAATTGCTCTGTCCCAATCATTGTTTAACTATTTTACCATCATGTCGTATTTTCTGTATCATAATATTTGAATGTTATGTTTATTAATATTTTGATTTAACCATTTATAATATATGATTGTCATTTCAGCATGCCATCTGTTGAATCTATGGTGTTGTCTCCATATCCTAATCAAGATTCTCCTAGCAGTAGCATGGGGGAGCTCCGGATTGCATCCTCTACACCACCCAGTTCTCAGCCATCTCCATCACCGACTTCTAACCAAGCTGGAAATGTAATCTCTCTGAATGATGCTCCACAGAAAGAGAGCAGCACGTCAACAACTCGACGAAAAAAATCTAAACCAAAGGCGCCACCCAAGACCAGAACTATTAAATTCCATGAATATAAGGTGTTTAGATTTCATTTATGCTTTTCTTGTTTTATTGGCAAAATTTATATGGAACCTGAATACTCAAAAAATTTTGTACAATTTTCAATGAATGTTGCTGAATCTTGTTGGGCAAAGAAAATAAAGAGTAGAAAATTCAATACTTAAACAACAAATAAGTTTAATAATAGAACTATTCTTAGCATTGCCTACATGGTTGTAAATTAAATGTTTTAATAATATAACTTATTACATAAATTGTTAAATCTGTTACCAAATAAATATCTACATACACATATTTGCCCTGAATTCATGTTTTTAGTATCTACTCTGACTATAATTATCCTGAAAGTAACTTTAAAATTTTATTTTGAGTCAGCTTTACACAATATTTTTTTGTTACTTTTTATTATTTGATGCTCAAAATTGCATATAAGCAATTTTTCATGATCATTAAAAGTACTGGTCAGATTTTAAGGAATTTAGATTGATATAATTTTTTTTAAAAAAATCATCTTACAGATATGTTATACTAGTATGGTTGTATGAATGACTCAGCATGAAAATTTAAAACAGAGGTAACATGATGCAACAAAAAATGGGTTAATAGGGAGTATGGTCCCATCTTGCAACTTTCACTTGATGAATTCATGCTGGAAATGGAATGGTTTAAGAGTCCCTGTGGCAGTTGGTCCCATTCCTTTAACAACACAGTTTTTGGGTTCTGAGAGCAGAAAGACTAGTTGCAATTAACCTCTCAAGAGCACCCTAAATATATTTTATATGGTAAAGGTCCGGAGATTTGGCTGGCCAATCCATCTACGGAATATCCTAATTTTCCAGAAATTCGTCTGTCTGTTGAGTCCTATATGAGCAAGTGCTGTCGAGGGCCATCTGAAAAGGTAAACATAGAGGTCCCAGATTTCATCCCTATATCCCATAGTACTCACAGAACCTTTGTCAAAGACGTGGATGTCTGTGTGTCCACCCAATAGGATACCACCTATATATCGTCAAATCTCTGTTGCCTTACCAGTCTCTTTCTTGAATGTTGGAAAATATGTTGGTTGTCCATTACCCTCTAGATCGTAGTAAGTAAAAAATCAGCGCTTAGGCTAAATCTGGAATGTATCATCAGTGAATGGAACAAATATCTTGCTGATCCATGCTTTGGTGCAGAGGTTCTCTGCATCATGTTAAACAGGTTCTTTTGTAAATGGAAGCAAACAGACCTCTAATGTAGCCTTTTGGAAATGGTAACCCTTGATATTTGGGGCTCCTGTGAAAAGTGCACAGAGACAGTTCATAAGCCGTTGTACTCTGCTTTATCTTGTTATAATAGAGAATATCGATCTACGTTGGCCTTTGTCATTTTTGGAAAACCTTGGACCTTTTCTCAAGAGATCCAATCTCATAAAATTATCTTCATAAGGTGCATATTACACTGAACATTAGATGAATATCTCTGGCAATCTACACTCAAGTCTTCCCTGCTTATGTATCACATCATTTTTTTTATCTAAACATTGATGGCTACTCATTTAAATTGTTTGCTTTTAAATTTTACTGAATGTTGTAAAAAAAGCACCATAAAAGTCACTCAGGTATGTAAGTAAATGAATTTAAATCTCTATGTGTACTTACAATAGGCAGTTTCCTCTAAATGTATAAACCACATATGTGTACACTTATGTAATTATCACTAAAATTTGGCTTATTTGCTTAGAAGTTTTGTTTTGCCTTTCATTCAATACTTTTGCAGAAATTTAACTAAATATGCAAATTCTCTTAATTTTGAATACCAGTTGTGGCTTAATATCCTGTACTTGTCACATGATTAAAATTATTGTAGAGTTAAAATATAATAGATAAGTTTGAAGATGGGTTATTATTTTCCCAATCTATTTCATTCCCTCTCTTTATTAATTTAAAGTTTTAAAAGTTGAATATATTTTGTATACCTATTATCCTATATCTATTCTTTTAAGTTTGCTGTGAGTGTTGGAAAATTATCTATTCCCGTCTAATGAAACTACTGAAATCACTTGTTGAACTGTTTACTGAATCCACATGCTTATTGAATTCAAAATACCAAAATTTTATATTACTGAAGCATCATACCATCATGTATTTTTAAATTTAAGGTAGCAGAAATTTTTTTGTGAACATCTTGGAGTAAAATAAATTTGTAAAAGATGCGTTGATGTAATGATACATTAAAGTTTTCTTAACATTGGAAAAATAAAAATTGCATCAAATTTGTTTTCTTATTTAATGAAAAAGGATTTTTCAAATTTGCTAAATTGTTAAGAGAAATCATGGATATCACTTCAATAGGTGTTGGTGTTTGTTGCATGCAATATCGTAATATATTGTGAAACCTTATGTTGTTGGGTTAAAACAGGGGTCTCCAAACTTTCCAGCCTTAGGGCCATATTGATTACTCCAGTAAATTCCAAGGGCCAAAACCATATTATCATTCATTGTTGCCGGTGGTAAAAAGTTGAATCAGCCCACTAGTGGTGTAAAATATGATTACTTTTTTGCCAGATGCCTCTAGCGACGGGAACGCTTTAATTTTATGCCTCTAGCGACGGGGACGATACTCATTTAATTTCTGCCAGATGCCTCTAGCGACGGGGAAGCTGATGTATTTTCCGTATCGTATGGGTATCCGTTATAATGGGGTACCCGCATCGTATCGCCATAGTAATCATTGATTACAAAAGTAATGAAATACACAAGTAATCATTGATTACTTTTTTCTTCAGTAATCGTTACTTCGGTTCCTAACGAGTAACGAGTACTCAAGTAACGAATGAGTATTTTTTTTACATGAAAAAAAAAGTCCGAAAAAGTACGCCACGTTTAAAAAAGGCTGCAAATCAGACTAAAGTCCGCAAAACGGCAACACTGCATATTATTAATTTTCCTGTCATTATCTGTAATTTCTAGATTAGTCGTAGAGTACGAGCGAGCCATGAGGAGTAACGTGACAGGACATCTGGTGGACACAAGCGGAAATAGGTAGTACCTTCTATCGCTAACAGATGGCGCTAATAGCACTTACAGAATAATCTCGTTGGTTCGAGAAAGTTCTGGTGTCTTCCACTCACTTCTAGATGGCAGTAAGTGGAATATATAAGAAGGCTAGTGGCGCAACCACAAGTCAGTTCCTATGACACTGCTGTGAAATAAAATAGTGCGTACCTCCTTAAAACGTGTTTGTGCGTGTTTAAGTTTAAGACATCTTTGTAACAATATTTTGATTTGAATTGTTGCTTTTGTGTGTGATTTAGTAGAATGGAAAAGAAGCGAAAAATTGATAGTGAATGCAGAAAATTCAAAGATCAGTGGAACATTCAGTATTTCGTAATTGAGTCCAGTAACAAGGCGCTATGTTTGATTTGCAATGAAAGCATAGCCGCTCTCAAAGAATATAACATTAAACGTCATTATGAAGCAAAACATTTTCAAAATTACTCAAAATATACAGGAAGTTTGCGGACAGAAAAATTCGAAGCTATGAAGCTCGGATTGAAATCGCAGCAATCTTTATTTACAAAACTCAAAACTGAACAAGAGGCTGCAACTCATGCCAGCTTTCGTGTGGCTCTTGAAATTTCAAAACGTGGAAAACCATTCACCGATGGAGAAATGGTCAAAGAATGCATAATCGCAGTAGCCGAAGAAATGTGCCCTGAAAAGGTAAATTTATTAAAAACTGTCAGTATGTCAGCAAACACTGTGGCTCGAAGGGTAGAAGACATCGCTGAAAATATATCCTCTCAACTGTTCAACAAAAATGGACATGTTGAGTGGTTTTCTTTGGCCTTGGATGAGTCAACGGATGTGTCAGATACTGCTCAGGTGTTGATTTATATTCGAGGAGTAGATAAAAGCTATGAAGTGCATGAAGAACTTCTTGATATGTATAGTATTCATGGCACAACTACTGGTTCAGATATTTTTAAAGGAGTTGAAATGGCCATTAACCAAAAGAACCTTCGATGGAAAAACTTGAAATGTATTACAACTGATGGAGGCAAAAACATGAGTGGGAAAGATAAAGGAGTGGTCGCTCTTGTGTCAAAGGTTGTAGAAAATGACGGTGGTTCAAAACCAATAGTCTTACATTGTATCATTCATCAACAGTCTTTGTGCGGAAAATGTTTGGATATGTCTGAAGTTCTGAAACCAGTCATATCAACTGTTAATTTTATCAGATCTTTTGGGCTGAATCACCGACAATTCGTGCAATTTATTGAAGAGATTGGAGAAAATGACTTACCTTATCATACTGCCGTACGTTGGCTTAGTTGTGGGAAAGTCCTTCAGCGCTTTTTTGAACTTCGAGCAGTGATCGAAATTTTTTTGAATGAAAAGCATCGCCTTCTTACTGAATTGCAAAACAACGCATGGCTGTGGAAGTTAGCATTCTATGTTGATTTGACAAAACATGTGAACGAACTGAATTTGAGATTGCAAGGAGAAAACCAGCATCTTCCTGATTTATACACTAATATCAAATCATTCCGGAAGAAATTGATACTGTTTCAATCACAACTACGAAGTAAATGTTTTTCACATTTTAAAACATGTGAAATATTCAGCCACACCACTGAGACCTAGTTTCCTATCGATTTTGCAATCGAAACTTTGAGTGCTTTGAAAATAAATTTTGATACTCGTTTCTCGGACTTTGATGCCATTGCGAATCAAATTAAGATTTTTCAGAATCTTTTTGATACTGACATTGAAACCCTAGCCCCGGAACTTCAAATGGAAATGATTGATCTACAGTGCAGTGATATAATTAAGAACAAATATCAAAACTTATCTTTGTTGGAATTTTATAAGTGTCTTCCACTGACACAATTTGATAATTTGCTCGTGGGCTGTTTTCTGTTTTTGGTACTACTTATTTGTGTGAGAAGACCTTTTCCAAAATGAAGTACACAAAAAATGTTTACAGATCTAAATTAACTGATGAGCATCTTAAATCTCTTTTAATAATTGGTACAAGTAAAATTAGTCCACAACTACAAACTATTGTCAGTGGAAAATCTCAATTACATAAATCTCATTAGTATTTCATATGTCATTATGCTTGTTATAAGTTATTTTTTCATTTAAAATGTATAAAATGTTAGTTGGATTCATTTCAATAATTTGTTAATTAGTATATAGTAACCTACAACAATGTTATGAGTAGTTAGCCCATGACCATATCAATGTAGATGTCATATTAATAATTATTCAACATAAAAATAGATTACTTCAGTAAACTAAATTTATTTGCTATAAAAAATAAATATGTTCTCTAGAAGGAGTTTTCTTTCAAGTATGCTAGTTCTCCGCGGGCCG
Source organism: Nephila pilipes (assembly GCA_019974015.1). Taxonomy (NCBI): domain Eukaryota; kingdom Metazoa; phylum Arthropoda; class Arachnida; order Araneae; family Nephilidae; genus Nephila; species Nephila pilipes. Next base: position 360,224 of record BMAW01028135.1, on the reverse strand, counting down.
GACAAAATCTGTCCGCGGGCCGGATGTGGCCCTCGGGCCGTAGTTTGGAGACCCCTGGGTTAAAATATAAGAATGCAAAGGTCAGTAGATAAGATAATTAAACAATAAGCTTCCTTTTGAGCAGTGCACATTGACTAAAGATGTTTATTGCATTATTTTAACATTGAAAATATTGTAGGGGACTTGGGTGTTACTAATATTTTGATATTATAGGAATTGATTAATTGTAAAAGCACTTTTTAAGTAAATGATTACTTGTGAATTTTGAAAAGAGTTTAATATGTTTTTTTTTTAAAAAAAATATATGTACCTAAGAATTTTTTTTTATACTGAAAATAAAAAAAATTCTGACTTTGAAATATCAAAATATAATGGAAAGAGCAATTGAAATTTAATAGTGATTAAGAAAAGATATATAATATACACCAAAATTAAATCTCTTTAATATTATTTGTTAAATAATGAAACACAAACTGTAGAAATGATGCATTGACAGTTTCTTATTCATTAAATAATTATCCTTTAATATTATTTTACTGTAACATTCATTTACATAGGTATGATAAACATGCTTCAAAAAATTAATATGTATTTTTACATATTCAAAAGTTTAACAATTGTAAATATTAAGAATAAAATCCAATGAAATGTTTTTTGGTAGGGTCCACCCAGTGCTCAGAAGAACCAAGCTTCTCAGTCTCAGGAAGAAACCTCTTATGAACTTCTACTTCAGCAACAACAACTTTTCCTTCAGTGGCAACTTGAGATGCAGCAGAAGTATCCTCAAGTGATTCTTCCTGTACCTCAAGTAAGAGAACTAATTTTTAATATTAGTACTTTTTGCAAACATATTTGTCTTGTAGATTTTCTCCTTCTACTACTTTTAAATAAATTTTTAGATGAAACTTTTTATGAAGGCTTTGGATTTTATGATAATAAAATATTATTAAAGTTTGTAATTTAATTTTTGACTTTCACTAGACAAGCTTGCTTGGGTTAGGAAAATCTCTTTATTACACAATTAATTACGGTAGTAAAATGGTAGATTCATTAGAAATTGTGTAGCTGTGTTGTCATGATTGTGGGCTCATGTCTGGTATTGTTTCAGTCGAGTTGAGGGCCAGATACCACTAAGGAGTCTTTGTGTAGTGGACTGATAAACTTTACATTTGTTAGCTGAATACCTTCAAATCGGAACAGCTTGAATGTTAGGTGTTTGTGTTTTCCAGCACCTATTATATATTAGTATTGTACATTATCATCCTAGTAACATGTCCATGGATTAAAATTAAAAGTTATGTCACCAATAACTCTTCTAAGTATGATGACATTAATAAAACAGCTAACTCAATAGGAATTGCAAGTGTTGAGTGATTATCAAAATTTTACAAGTGAGGTATTTAATGATAAATTGTATATGCTTGTAACAGAGTCATCAGATGAACTATAGACTAACAAAATCTTTGTTTGAAAAAATTTCTATAAATCTTAAAAATTGATATTATTTCTACAAATATATTATGAAAATTTAAATAGAAAATAATTTCGTCTATCTTTTCTGCAAATTTTTTTGGATATATGTTATGGTAAAGTGTGCAAATATAATTGTATATATTAGTATTGTAGATTAACTGTTATCTAAAAATATCAATCTGGAACGAATAACATATATAATCTTAATTAAATTTTAAAAAATTTTCAGCAGCCTTCTGGGGACCAATCAAAATCTGCAAATTCTGTACAAAACTCTACCATAGAAAAATCTCAGGAAACAATGAATGCCTCTCCTAGTATGGTGAAAAATTTCGAAGATCTGAAAGGTATTGGAGTTAAAGGTTTTTTTTTAATGCAATTGTTTCCTTCGATTTTGAACCATTGAAAAGAATTTTATGATCAAAAGTACTTTTTATCTTCAAGCAACTCAAACCATTTGTTATCTTAAATATTTTTTAAACCTTGTAATAATATAGTTAAATTTTTATCTTTAAAAGCACTCCTCTTGATGTATCTCAAAAAGAGTCTAAAATTAATAATTGATCTTACTAGAGTGTTCATTTTTTTGTAAAATGTTTTTTGTATGTGTGTGATAGTTAATTTTTGGAAATATTCAGTATTGGTGAATAATTATGTATGGAGTTATTTAAAAAAATTATCTTCTTGATTTGGATTTATACAATTTATTATTTTCCCAAATTAGCTCAGTTCAAAATTTGGGTTTTTACTTATCTAAATTCATGTTATTCTTTATAGTTATCATGTATAAGTAATATATTATATAAGACTGATATTTCAGCCTAGTAATCTTGTATTGAATCGACAGTACATGGTGAAATGTTTTATTGTTTTAACTTTGAATATTTATTAATGGTATGTCATATTTTTTGTTCTTAAAATATATATGTAGAAATAATGTAAATAAGTTGCTTATAATGATAAGTTTGTTATTTATTTTGGGATTTTTACATTGTATTTCTTTTATTATAGTTAATGGATTAAAAGCTGAATGCAAGAAAAGGAACTTGCCTGTATCAGGGTCAAAAGTGCAACTGCTTGAACGCTTGAGGAATCACATAGAATCCTCTAATAATAACAATAAGATAATTCCTGAAAAGAGCAACTGTACCATTGAAACCACAACAGTACCTATTACCGTGAGTGGTATAATTTTGGATTCTTTGCCAACTTTAGTGACTCAGCAGGCACCAGTGACTTCAGTAGTTACGGTTGATGCTCCTATAACTAATAGGGCTTCTCAAATAACTTTGGGTGATGCTACTGAGACCCTAATGGTTTATAACACAGTGCCTGTCCAAGGGCAAATCATGAATTCAAGACCTTCATCCACTGCACCTATGGATGTGGAAATGAATTCAAATGCTGATGTTATGGATTGTACTGAAAATCCAAATGCAATAAATGAAGAAATTATGAAAAGGCAACAGCAAAAAATTTTTCAGTTAGAAAGAGAACTGGAAAGGTTAGCTATATATATATATATTTAAATTTTCGTTTTGAATCTGTAAATTGTGTTTGAAATCTTAAAACTTTTAAATCAGGTAGGAAATTGTCAATTTAGGAGCAAAAAATTTGTTTGTTGGTTGTATTTAATAGAATTGCTTTAAACTTGTGAAAGTTAATTTTAATGTTTTGGAGTAACTTGACCTTTCATTTGAATCTCAAGTAGTCCAAAGATTATTTTGTACAATGGTGAGGTGACAGTTTTTTTTTTTTTTTTTTTAATACAATGAAAAGGAGGATGGAAAAAAAAAATTAAGAACAAAGTACTATGTAAATAAATGAAATATTTTATTATATCAAAGAAAAATATACTAATTATGCTTTCACCCATTTTAATAATTTAACTGAGTGTTTTTCCCATTGAATGATATTTTTTGTTAGTATATCATTTTCTAACAATATATTGGAAATTTCGGAGCAAGAAGTATCCTTCATATTGAATTTTAAGGTAAGTGCTGCAGCTGGAATTTCGACATTCAATTTTGATTTTTCTCTTGTCTAAAAATCATTACCAATGGGAAAAAATCTTTCAACTACTGCATTAGTTTCATGGCAGCTTAATGTAGATTCAACAAGAATAACTAAATGTTCACATGGAATGTGTTTATTTTTGAAATGGTTAAATATTTCCACCCATCTTTTATCAATTTTGACATATTGATTTTTTCCTTTGTTCTAAATTATCAGAATTTAAATATACATTCAGTCTTCTAATTTCTTCAAACAGACAATTGTCATCAATTTCATTATCAGGCATTTCTTTTGATAAAAACTCAACAGAATTTTCAATACCTGCCCAGTTTATTTAGGAGAAAGTCAAAAAACACCATTGAAAACTTATTTCCTTTGATATTTGTTTCCAGCCATTCTTCAACATATTGGAAATTTGTTTGGTAAAAATTCTGCACTTGTTTGGTAATTTTTTCCTTTATGCCCAGATTTAATTCCTCTAAGTTTGACAGTTTTCTTTTTATTAATTAAAGGAATAAATTTTTCTTCAAATCGTGATTTATATTGAAGGACAAAATCATTCAAAATAAGACTATCTTCTGTAGATGAAATATGTTCACCTTCAATCTTTGGAATCATTTTGTAGAAAAAAGATTCCAGAATTTTTGAACATTTGTCTAAACTTAAAAAATATGAATAGAGATGTTCAATTAATTGTAAAACATGCTCTCTCTATAGCAGGTGTTAGAGTGAGCTATCTATTCTATGCTGTTTTGGTTGCATTTGACAAAATACGTACATTGCAACCTATTCTTAATATTTTCTTTTCAAGTAAATCTTTTAATTTTACATAGACTTTATTCGCTCTTTTACGTCTTCGTCCACCAAAATTTGTATTGTTAGCTGTTAAGTGCAACAACTTTAGATTTCAAATTGTTTTCAATTATTACTCTGTGTAAGTGTTTAGACAAAATTTCAACAGTTTTGCATTCAATGGATTTTAATTTTAAAATTTTTACTTGAATGTCCTTGGTAATATTATACCTTATTAATATTGGATGCAATTTGGTTTCATTATGATTTTGATACATCAGATTAAACAATTTCAAATGTTGCATTTTTCAAGTCTTCTGTAAGTATTTTATCACAGTAATTTTTAAATACTGATTTAAATAAAAGCCTTGCATTTTGTCCTGGCTCATGAAAATTTAGCATTGTAAAATTTTTTCAATAATTTAGTTGTACAATCGCAGTGAAAACTTTGATTGTGAATTATAGTATGAAATGAGAATGTTCCCTCCCTTATAGTGAACAGTTTTTATCTTCAGAATGATTCGAAGTTTTTTTTAAAAAAATTGTTACTTATACTATTGGAAGCTGATGCATATAATGATTGCTTATGTTTGTTGGTGTTTGGTTATAGTGCCTCTGCCTCCAACTGCAATACAAAAATTTTATCTGCAAATATTGCCTAAAATAATGGTGTCTCTCTTTGATATGAGGAATGCAAACTCTTTTTTTCAATTTATAGTTGAAATGGCATTTTCCCTTTCCTGATTTTTCCATCCCTTAAATGAAATTAAAAAATAAAATTAATAGCTACATGAACAATGCAAGCACTTTATGAATAAAAAAAATTAATAATTAAAACAAATTTTAATAAAAGCTATAAAACTTTACTAAATCTTTATTTAAATTATTTTACAATTGTGTTAAACAACAGGGGTGCATAAAAGTGAATTAATGAATTAATAAAATGTGAATTGTACTTACCTGAGTACAACATTTAATGAGAAAATAATATTTTATTTCTGTTAAAATAAACACGAAGTGTGATATAGAAGCAATGGTGGGAGACAAGTGTAAGACATGTGAAGTTCTCCTATACCCTGCGCATGCATTTCATAATTGGATCTTTCCGAACTGTATCGTCACATGATGTGTAATAGTTTGATGTGACATCTCTGAATACAGAGATTAATAGATTAGTTTTAAAATATCGAAAAGGACACTTTTTCGAGGAAGGACAGAACTTTTAAAAGAAGGACTGTTCTTTCTGAAGGAGGACGATTAGTCACCTTAATAATAGTGAGAGTTGCTGCATATTAATTTCAAGAAGCTTATAAAGTTGTCATGTTGCTTTGTAGGTCTGATGATTTTTCTCCTTATTCAACTTTGATTCAAAATAAGATATATAGCTAATTTCTTATTGGGTAACTGAAACTAAAAATCACTTACAAAAAATCCTTAAATATCACCAAGAAATTTTTATTCTATATTTTAGGTCTCAAAGGCAGTTGCAGCAGCAACAGTGGTGGCAACAGCAGCAACAACAAGCACAACAACAAGTCCAGCAGCAGGTTCTGTTGGCATCTCATCCTGTTCCTATTGCACCCGCACCCCCAACCAACCATGTATCCATGGCAACTGCTTTACCTCAGCCTACTGTTGCTCAGGCGGTAGTACAGCAGCAATTGTTGCAACCTAAGAGCACACCACAACAACTGCTGCAGCAAGCAAGTAAGGAAATTTTCTTTTGAAATAAGAATGATGAAGTACAACCTCTGTAAGTTGACTACTCATTGGATTGGGATACACTGATACATCGGAGATTCAATATTTTTACGAAACAAAATGTGTAAAATTGTACTCTAAAATGTGGCATAAGTTTTAAAAAGTTTTTAGAAAATTTTTAGAATTTAGTGACTTTTATTGAGAAGTAATTCTTACAGTTATATGCTTCAAATATTAAAATTTCTCCCATTTTTTAGGCAAATACCCTCCAGGATCTGCAGAACAGCAGACTGCTTTAGTGAAAGCAAGCCTGGCTGCCTTCATTCATAGTCAGCAAGCAAATAATTCTATTCGATTAAGAAATGGAATCGCTGCACCAAATCAACAGAACATTTCTCAGTTTACTAATTTGAAACCCATTGTGTTGTGTCAAGCTCAAACAGTTCCAGCTGTCATCGAAAAACCTAGAGCCAATTCTCTACCTAATGGAATTGGGCAACAAAAAATGGTGTGGTGAGTACTGTACATATAATAGTTGCAATATACGCTAGTTCACTCTGTTATATTTTTTTTATGTTTTGAAGCTGGTTGTAATTTGTTGTTTCGGATTTTTTAAAAATATTTTTAAACCATGTCTTTTCAGAAATAAAAGGGAATTTTCTCTCAACTGCTATATAATTAACAAAAAATTTCAAAAAGATGTAATTTAAACAAATATTTTAAGATTGTAAATGTAAGAACTTTTCAGAATTTTAAAAAAATGTTAATTAAATATCAAAGACAATTTCTTTTTGTTAGCAAAAATGAGAAAAATCTACTGTAAATTAAATTTTTTATCAGACAAAATTGATATCTTTGAAATATTTTGCTTTTTGTAGGTGTGCTGTTTAAAGAAAAATCACGATTGTATAATCACTTTCATGGGTCAGGTTCCATCAAAACAATGCTTAGTTGTAAATAGTGTAAAAATTGTAAAGTTACTGACACATATTAATTATTTAATTTATGTGAATAATGGACTTAATTTTGTATTTAGTGGTGATGTTAGAATGCAATAAGTAATGTAATAAAAATTCTTCAATTATTCATAGCATCGTTGAAATTTAATTTTGTGAAAATGTTTGTCACACACATAATTTTAATGTACATAAATTTATGAAGTATTTTTTGCAACACATTTAATAATTATTTTGTAGATTATTCGTTTTTGAACAATGGGAAAGTAATATCTGATTATTAACAGTTTTTTTGTTGAAATATCTTTATCTTATATGGAGGGGGGGGAGAATAAAAATGGGAAAATTCCCTTAATGAGATATAATTAATTTAATTTGCTCATCACTGGAATCAGGATCAGCCTAATAGGAATATCACAAGAATCCAAATCAGCATAAGCTAGTTACATTTGTGATTCAATTAATCCATTATACACAACGGGAATCTGCATTTGAGGCAGTCAACTTGACAGCTAAAAATCAGTGTCCAATCACAAAAATAAACTACATATGGTGTAACAGAAAATAATATCGAATGCTAATTCTTGATTCCTCATTGCCAGATGTGTGGGATGACATCTTATTGGTGACATGTAATCCAAAAACATAACCAATTAAGATTTCTTCATTTCTGCTCGCAATATAACAAAAACATTGATTGCTTCAAATTAAATTATTGTGTGCCATTTGTAAGGTACAGAATCTTAATCTGCACATATAAGTTGTTAAATATAAGTCTTTTACTGTTATTTAATATGTTATCTTATATTTGTTGCATTTTATAATTATTATTACATTTATGCAGTTTTTATATATATTTGAAATAAAATATTTTTTTTATTTCATAGCAATTAAATAACATGTTAAGTGTTGTGTTTTGTTATTAATGCTTCATGGATATTTAACTAATCTAAATAATTTCCAAAATGTATTATGTAAGAATTGTTGGTTTTATATGCAGGTCTTCATCAGTGCCTAATTTTTCCAATGTGATTGCCCCTAAAATAACTGTGGGAACTATTGAACCCAAATTCTTGTTACAAAAGGCACCTCCTGATTACAATGAAGTTGTCAAACCACAAGTTAAAGTTAAACAGGTAGAGGATAACAGGATCAAATTTTTTTCATGTATTATTTCTTTTATTGAAACATTGTATATTGACTTAAATAATTTACTTTTTTCTGTGTAGGAAAAACCATCTGGTTCCAAAAGAAGTGGTAGGAAATCTGTTAAAAGCCAAGAAGTTGATGATGTGTTAGATGTGCTCATCAGCCATGGAGGTAAGCTTCAAACAGTCTGTTAAATATTTAAGAATTACCTCTCCCCCCCCCCCCCCAAAAAAAAAGCTATCATAAGATTTATTTGCTTATGTTGTGACATTCTACGAGTTTTAGTCGAAGGTTGGATTAATCCCAAGAGACCAAAAAACTTTAAGCATTCATAAAATGAAGTGAGGTATTTAAATTTTCTCTGTCAAGCCCCATGTAAAAGACAATTTTAAAAATGCTTAGGAGTGGCCTGGGTAAAATTATATAAATGGTTTAAATCAAAAAGTCTTTCTGCCCTTTGTCAAAAGTAAACCTCTTAATGTGTCTACTAACAAATCAACAAATGGGGGCTTGGATATCTGTATCTCCTTTAATGGTAAGAACACATCTAAGAGTGAGCTCTTTGGGTGAGTAGGGTCTTCCATACTTATTTGTTTCAGATTTTTAATTTTACATGGGTTTCAAAAAATGTGAGAGAAAAATTTGGACCTGATAGAATAGAGGCTCCTTCGTTTGTCAAAATATCAGAAGTTTTATTATCGAAGAGGCTTGTACAAGAAGGGACTAATTGGTAGTAGATTTCAAATTGTTGCAAAAGATGTTTGAGGGTTTCAGGAATAGAATGGCATGAAGCCATGATCTAAGGTCTGTAGGTGAAGGAATTAAACCAGTCTTCATGTGTTTTGGATCTTCCAATCTTCAGAAGCAATACTCATTTTACTGCATGCCATTCTTCTACAATAGATCATACTGTATCAACTGTGTAGTATAGAATGATTGTTGAATTGAGGTTTTAGATGGAGTGCCTTTTTGAAAATTCAAAGGAATATTTCCTCATAAATATCTACCCTTAAAAATTCTGCATTGCAATATAAATGGACTAGTAATCAATGCTACAAGGATTAAACTTGATACTGTTTTAGATATGGCTAAAACCCAAGAAATTCAAATTTATAGCTCTTCAAGAGATAAAAGTGATAAAACCCAATAATCTTAGAATAGAGGTGTTGTCTATTTCATTTTGGTGGACACAGGAGATAGTGTTTTGGCTTTTCTTGGGAGAGATGTTTATTCACTTCTGTAACTATGTATTTTTCATTTCTTAAGCAATCCAAGCAATGTTTTTTTTTTTCTCCCTTGAAACAATACCATTTAATGTATGGTTATATGTAATATCTATATTTAATTATTATTCATATCTTTAACTTTTTCTATAGTACATTGCTAGCAATATTAAAGTTTAAGATTTTTTTTTTTTTAAAAAAAAGTCTTTCTTTTTAGGATAGATAACTTTTTAGGGTAGATAAATAATGCAGAAACTTGGATGTGTTTAAAATTTTTATACTTACATGGATTCTTAATTTAGAAATGTGCCATTTAAATGATTGTATCAGACTAAACATTAAATGGAACAAGTTTCTCTCCTTTTCCATATGAATAAGGATGGGGGGGGGGAACAATTCTTTAACAAGTTCCAAGAAACTAATGCATAATCTTGGGAAAGTGGAATGTAGATAAATGTACCTAATTTCATATATAAGTCTGTATTATGCATGTAAATAAAATTATGGTTAAGAGCTTTATGAAAACAATTTTTCCAAATGAAATGTATTTCAGAATATTTTTTTTTTAAATTTGAATATTGATTTGTGCTTTTCTTATTTTATAACCTTGTTTGGGATACACGATCCCATAATGACAGAAAAAAAGGAATATATTTTCTCAAAGTGATAGTGACAGTTTTAATGAAAGTGGTGATCTTGAATGTGATGAAGAATTTTATAATGATCCTTTTAGTGATAAAGGTAAATTTCAAAATTAAAATGATGAAGAATATATCGAATTAGAAAGTGATAATGATAGTGAAATTATTCCAAGATGTAAAAGATATACAAGACTCTTATCAAGCTGTGATGGTGAATCTTCCCATGAAAAAATAGATGAATGGATTTGGAAAGAAAATGTACTTGATGTAAAACAGTTTTCTGAAGTACCTAGAATCAATACTTTGTGCCTGCGAAGGCTAGGTGATAATCCTAAAGCTTTAGATGTTTTAAACGAAGTTCTAAAGGAAGATTTTTGGAATATCATAGAGACAAATAGGTATTCCAGACAAATAATAGAAAAAGAAGGTTTTGAGGGGGAAATAGAAATAAAAGGTGGTTTCCTGTAAATTCTGACGAAATAAAAGCATATATATTGCTTTGTGTATCTAGATGTCTCAAGTAAAGAAAGCAAAGTTGGAAAGTTATTAGTCAAAAAGGCAAATTATAAATACTCCAGTTTTTCCAAAAACCATGCAACATAATAGGTTTTTTGATATTTTACGTTTTCTGTATTTTATCAATAATGAAAAACTAAGTAAACAAATGTTGAAATAAGAAAGATTAGAAATATTGTAGATTACCTAAATAATATGCTCCAAGTGCAAATTGTTTTTTTTTTTCAAATAAATATGTACCCAAAGGGTTAATATAGATTACTTGGTTAAAAGAATACAAATTCTAAAACCATACTAATAAAGTACTGATTATTTAATAATTACATAGAATAAAATGTTTCAAATAATTCATTTTTATTTTATACATAGCTTATTGACAATGAAACTTAAATTTTAATTAATTTTAGTTATATTATTTTTTTCACTTGAACTTTTTCAGACTTGCATTAAAAAAAAAAAGATGCATTGTTTGCACAAACCTCATAATTGACTTAAAAAAATATGAAGATAAAAAAAATGCTATTTATAAGTTGAAAATGATGGAAACGGCACTCATAATTTTTCTCTGTTTAGGAAGTGCACTCTTCCGAGAAAAGTTGACCACCTCTTACTAATGTAAACAAACATCTCTGCAGCTCTTTAGTGGCTGCGGTAGCCTAGTGGTCATGGTTTCGGATTCGTGGCTGGCGGTTTTCGTTCAGTTGCTGGTTCTATCCTTGGCCGCCAAAGACTTGCTGTGTTGCCGGGGCTGATGCACGTTAAATCTGTTGGGGCCCAAAGTCCTCCTGTTAGCATAGTGTGGAAGCTAGGAGAGGAGGTGGTAGCTCACAGGTTCTAAATTACGTGGCCCGTCGCCAATAGTCTTTGTGTTGCTTCTCGTGCGACGTTAATAAAAACTAAACTCTATGGCTCTTTAAATTTACTACTACATGCTTTTCAAGAGGGTTGTTATGATGATTCAGCCACATTTTCTTCAAATTCTTTGCAGGGATGGTTTTTTTTTCTTTTTCTATTTGTCTCTGGATTAATTTTTTTTCATATTTGTAATGTTCTGTTAGACATAGTGAAGAAGATAAGAAACTTTCGGAATCGTAATATACAGCAATGCTATTAGAATTAATCATATACATTAGTAATAGCATATTAAGTAGATATTTTAGTGTGCATAGGTTTGTAAATAAGTGCAATTAAATTTATTTTTACATTTTTAATGTTAACTTTCGCTTGCTATTTTATCTCAATAAAATTGAAGGAAAAAAAATTTGGAATAAGGAAACTTGGTTATCAAAAGGTTAAGTATATTATCTATATAAATTTAAAAAATTAAATTATGTGTAAATTACTGATTTTTATTTCTTATTTTTGTTGAACTATGCTTAATGAGTGAAAGCACCTCATCCTTTACGCCTGGTGCGGTAGAAAGAAGCAATATCTGTTTGGACATGTGTGAAAGAGATAGGGTCATGAGAGGGTGGAAGTCAGATGGTTAGATATTAAAAACAATGTGACACCTGTTACATATGTACATTTTATTATGACATGTAGTTATTCTAATACTGCTATTCTTTGAGTAATCTGATATGACAGCACACTAAGTACAAAAATTAAATTCCTTTTGTGTTATGAGAAATAATTGCTTCATTGTCTGAAACTGTATAGTTTAATTTGAATCTGTTAAGTATCTTATAACAATCTGTAATCCTAAAGTATACATCAGTGCTAGAGTTAAGAGGGGGGGGGGAGGAAGCTCCTTATTAGAGGAGTTTACAAACCTCAGTGAGAATTGAAAAAGAATGAGTAGTTTGGTTTAAGTGGAAATAAAAAAAACATGGAGTTTCCACACTTTCAAAAGAGCAGGTTCAAAAGAACAGATTGTTTATCTTTACATATAAATTTTATTTCATACTAGGAAATTAATATTTTAATTCCAACCATGATATATATTTTGTTTGGAAGAAGTAATAAGATTTGTGTGTGCAATTTGAATAGGAATTTCAATGTTATATTTTAATTGTAAAAAAATTTAAGTAATGTTGCTAACTATTTAGTTTTCATAGCTAGTGAATTTTTTTAATGAATAAAATGCATTTTATAGAGTTACCTCCTAGTGCTGCTCAAGAGCCGCCAACTCCCACAACTCCTGAAATGCAAAAAGGTACTACTTTTAGCTCTGTTTATATTTCTGTCTCTTGTGTATTTTATGAAATTGCTTGTATTTTTAAGGACAGTTTTTTTTTTTTTTTTTTAAATATCTTACCTATTTGTTAACCTATTATTTATTTGTCTTTATGATCAAGTTTCACTGAATTTTCATAAGGTTTATGAAAAACAATTTGCTTTTGTTATGAATTTTGTATCATCAACACTATTTTTGTATATAATTTCACATTTTTAAAGAGTAAGATGTAACATATTGATAATATTGGTGAAATGAAAACTATGAAACTTAACTAAATTGTTTTTAGATAATCATCTTGTTGATGGTTTCAGTTTTCTATGCAAATGCTATATAAATTGTACTAAACATGTAGTATGTATAAATAAGAATATATCTTAGGAATTGTGTGCTATACAAGTATTCTAATTTATTACAGAAAAATATGTATTCTCAAAATTTTTTTATTTATTTTTATTTTTTGGGGTGCTTGCTCAGATGTCGTTGATCAAGGTTCAAAATTATGAGCTCAGTCGGCATTAGCCTTCATGTTACTTCTAGTATGATGTTGATAAAAACCAACCAAAACAATCTATTTTTATTTTGTTTCTATCGTATTGTGTGTATAAGTATATATGCAAATTACATGCATGCAAAATTTCCAAGTCTATCAAATCTTATTAAATATATCAAGTAATGAATAAATTATTCATTATTTGATATCTTATTAAATTATTATTCGCCCCCTTCATTTTGTCTTGTACAAAAGTATATTTGATATATATATCATTTGATACGTCTTGTATAAATAATATTGCTTGCTAATTATTCTAAGTACGAATGAGTATGTAACACTACATGCTCTTTTAATCACTAAAACTATCCTATAATTTAAACTATTCTAGCAGATAAAATATATTTAAATTTCTGTTTTAGAATAATACATTAGCAAAAATAGGTGTTTAAAAAGCCTTTCACTTAATTCATCAAAAATATTTCCAATCTTGACATTTTTGTATTGATTGAAAAATATATAATCTCTATTATTGTATCTATTTCACATCTTCACTATCATTGAAATTATTGGACAATAAAAGAAATATATGGAAATGATTTTATTAAAATATTTCATATTCTAATTTTGTTTACTTCATTGATTGTAATTTATTTAAAGTAATTTTTAAAAACATTTTTTTATATTAAAATATCTGAATTCTGTAGGACTTTCTTTATGGTTGTATATGTAAGCATTTTAAAAGCATCACATTTTGATGTATGTGTATCAATATCAAATGTTTTGTTGTAGGTGGTCAAGCTCCTCCTGCTTTCCCAGGTGTTGTAGATATTAAACCTACTTTATCAGTTTCCAATCCATCTACTGTGGCAACACCAGAAGAAACTGTTGATTCTTCTTTAAAACTTAATTCCTCTTCCAATTCCCATGATGAAAGGAATGATCCAAATACTCCTCTGGTGTTTGATTTAAATTTGGACTTACAAGATTTGGAAACCATGGATCTTGGTGTACTTGACCACAATGACATTAGTGATCCAACTCCTCACTCTTCAAGCAAATCTGATTCACTGCAGCAGCAACAACAACAACAAACACAAAATAATTGTGCTCCTTCGTACAGTGATTTAGATATGGATGTTGAATTTTCTGATTGGTTGGACATTTTGACTAATAATAATTCAGTTACCAATGCTAACCAATCTCGAATTTGTAGCTTTAACAGTGATAATGGTGATCCCCTACTGCCCCGTATGGAGAATGGACAGGAGACATTGGATATGTTTGCATTAGATAACCTTGACTTCAAACTGCCATCAGACTCCAATTTGTTAAGCTGGGATAAAATAGATTATGCCACATAATATGTAGCTCTTGTGATAAGTTTTGTATGGACTCGTATGTAAGAGTAAGTATCAACTGATGAGCCATCTTTTTCATCTATGGACAATTTGAAGTATAGAAATTGGAATGGTATAAATTGAAATCTGTTTGTCTGATAGCATGTTACTTTGTTACTATGACTTTTGCTATATTTTAAATTGACTATGATGAATCTTGATGTTAATTATTGAATATCAAGATGAAAATTTTGTTAGAAAATCTTTTTCTATGGAGAATAACTTTCATCCTCATAAATTTGCTCTATAATTTTTTTCTCCTCTAAAAGTTAAATTCAAAGTTTATAATTGCAGAATTATTTGCTTGAATAAATTTTATTTTTTTGAGTAATTTTATATAAAATGTGAGAATATTTTGATGTAAAATAATGTAAATTAAGAAATGGGAGAAAATTATCATAAGATTTTTCTTATTGTTTTTAGTATTAATTAATCAAAGAAATTTTCAATTGAAAAGCATACTTTTATTATTATTATTTTGTGGAAGAATTGGAGAAATTTTTTCTTTTACCATTTTAGGTGATATTTTAAACAGATGCATTGCATTGTGTTTTGAATTTCTTCACTTGTTTTTTGTTAATTAGTGTATCAGAAAATGTGCATGGGGTTCAGTTAGAGTTTAGTATAAACAAATGGAATTTAAATTTCAAGATTATTATTTTTATTTTATATCATAGTTACTCATTAACAATATATAGCTGATTTCAAATATTATAAAACACTCACATATTGAGGGGAGGGAATGAAATTATAAAGTGCACTGCATAAATGCATAATTACAAATGTTACTTTCATTATAAACATGTTATGAAGGGAAAAAGAATAAGTCAAAATGAGAAATTTTGCTATAGTATTAAGCTTTTATTATTTTTTTCTCTCTTGAAAAGCAATTGAGCTATATTTTCTCAAAGATTTTTCTTTGAGTTATATTAATCAGTAAAATGTGAATAAATTATATCAGTATATAAAAGATTTAGAAGTTGGAACTTGGTTTTTTAACAAAGTAGCTAAATTGTAAGAATAATTCTGTTCTAATTGAATCTGTGTGTTATTGAATTTTTTTTACTATTCTAATGACTTTTTTTTCCATTTTAAAAGTGTTCATATAAATAAATATATTATTTACATGGTTTTTCTAAATAAGATTTTGTCTATGGATATAAGTAACATGCTATCAAAGTACAGTGAATTGAAAGTATCAAATTTTTGAACTCTTCGTGAAGAATTTCTACTGGATATTGCTATGCCTTGCCCGATCTCTTTCAATGAGAGATTTTTTCCCCCATAACAGATTAGGTATACCTTTAAAAAGACAGCAATCAATATCCTAGGTAAACTGAAGTAGTTAAGCTATATTCTCATTTTATAGTTTGTCGCAGTTATCAATGATTTAATATGTTTCAACTTAATACAAGAAAATCTCTTTATATGTTGAGTATATAAAAGTTGATCTGCATTATCTTACAACTGTGTAAAATGTTTCTTTTGTTTACTCCTATTAGTTGTGGTAAATCTCTTGACAATTGTATAAAAATGTTCTATTTTGTACAGTTACATAAAAGAATATTGTATAATATTTTATTAAAATTAATGTATTTTTTTGCATTTGGCAAGTATGAATCTAATCATGTTATGTATTACATAAAAATAATGTGCTATTTTTCATTCCTTCATGAGTTGCTTGTTTTCATATTTCAAAGATAAATTAATTCATGTGGAGTTAGAATTTTCAAATGATATATATATATATATAAATGCTCAAGAATTTCCCTCTTCTATTTTAATACATTAGGATTAGTATTACTAACTTTTCACTTAGAATGTCGAAAAAATTATTATATTTTAATTTTTAAATGCTACAGTTTAGTATAGATTTATAATCGTTTTACTTATCTGAAATGTATGTTTATTTAAAAAGAATTCTGAGCAATTTATATAATTTTATTATTCTTCCATAAAGTTTGTATTATTAAAGAAGCATGGAAATGAATATGCCAAAATGGCTTGCAATTTTTAAGTTTTACAGGAAAGTTAAAAGTTTTCTACATTAAAAATAAATCGCAATAAAATTTTCAAATATATTGTTACATAAAATTTTAATTTCGAACTATTTCTCAACTTTCATTAACTTTTTTAAATTTCAAAATATCTGACGAATTGATTGATATTGGAAAATTAAATTTTTTTTTATGTAACTTAAAATGAAAATAATTTTCAAGTGCTAATCCAATGGTATTATTTGTTGAAAAAGTAATACAAGAATCCGAAATTAAATGTTTTTTGATGACTTTTAATTTAAAAAATATTAATTTGTGAGGTTTTTGTAATTTATTTTAATATTGCAAGTAATTCCAATCCATAAACATGTAGATTATTATAACTGATAATTTACTTTAAAACTAGGTATCCATATTTATTGATCTGTTTTCTTCTATATGCAGTTTTTTCAAAAATTATTAAATTAAAATATTTTTATACTAAATTCCATCCTAGAAACTTTTATTATATTAAAGTGTATTTTTGTATGATAAATATTCAATAATTTTGGTTCACTAAACTTTCCTGTGCTAAAGATTGGTTTTACATATTTTTTTCCTGTGTTTCTTTAAAAATACTGTATTTATAGAGTAAAAATGTTAACTAACTAGACTTAACTTTCTATTACGGGTGCCAAAATATGTTATTCGTATTAATTGAAATATATTGATATCTGCTGTGAATAATTACTGACAGTTTGAATATTTTTTAAGGATCTGTGTGAGGAATATTGAATGTGTAATATTGATCTTAACCAATTGAAGGTGACATGGTTACTCGGTGCTGTAAAAAAAAAAAGTATTTTAAAATCATTCAAACTCATAATGTTTTCCCACATACAAAGATTTTTTTTAATGGAAAGTTCACTAACATCACTTATGTCACCCTTAGTTGGCCTGCTGGTTCGAGACCAACAATCTCTGTTTATGTAGTGTGGCAGGCTTACCATTCCTTCATTATTATGCTACAGTCTTGGTTGTTCAAGATTGTATGGTTTTTGTATTTTAGTGAAATGTTTAAAAAGAGTAATTTTTTTTTTGTTGTAAATGTTTTACTGCATTTAGAATATTGTTTAGTGTGTTTATGCTTTTCTGTACATTTGATTTTCTTTATTTTTAATCCTTTGCAGTCACAGTAAATATTGACACTGCATGAATATTTTACTGATCATAATAAAATTTTTAATCACACAGTTTTTTTTTTCTTATTGTATGAATCATGCAATTTTAATAATAGTAAAATGTAGGAAAAGTAGTTTATAATACAATTAATTGCT
Organism: Nephila pilipes; assembly: GCA_019974015.1. Lineage (NCBI taxonomy): Eukaryota > Metazoa > Arthropoda > Arachnida > Araneae > Nephilidae > Nephila > Nephila pilipes. Next base: position 342,375 of record BMAW01028135.1, on the reverse strand, counting down.
TTATTTGTCGCTCTATCTTGTTGAAGCACCTCATTCAAGCATTGCATATCTTATTGACTCTTGTCATTTTTATTTTTGTACCTTCTTCCGACTTAAGTATTTATAAAATTTTGATGTTTTTTAAATAATTCAAGACTTGAAGCATCATAACAGTAAATATACCTTTTTAGGTATTTAAATTTTATTATTATTTGAAATAAATAAAGCATGTGTTTTTTTCACTTCCAAGCATACTATTTTAATGATTATGAATAATTGTTTTATTAATTTTTCACATTGAGCCTAGATGAATTAGAGACCAGAATGATAAAATATTACACCAAGCATAATTAAAATTGACTGCAGAGGATTAAATTCTTTATCTTATTTTAAACTTTTAACCAGTTAATGATTCTTATCACTGGACTGCAACATCTATGTAGACAATTTGTGAAATGACTAAAATATTTCTAAATACTCAAAAGAAAATACGTTGATATTAAAGTTAGAAACAATTTATTTTATAAAAGGATGTATACAATTTATGTAAAGAGCATTACATTTATTATTACCATGGGTTTCTGAACTTAAGTAATTTTCAATTTAAAACTTGTATTATTTTCTATATACATTTTTCTTGGGGATTTTTTAAGGCTGTTCTGGCTGAAAAAAAATTTGATAAAAAGAACAAATTTGGAAGTAAATTTAACAAGATTGGAGCATAAAATATTTATTACTTTCAAGCATACAATATTTATTCATAATTAAAAAAGATTATCGGACAAAAATGAATACATATTTAAATTAGTTTGCAGAACTTATTTTCTTTAAATAATTTTTAGTTATTTGTATATTTAATAACTTCAATAGGAATAAGAAAATTTATTTACAAACTCTTAAAGGTCCATATTGTTAATTTTTAATTGGTCCAATCTTTGTTAATTGCTAATGTATGAAGATTGTGTTTGATTGATTGCTTATTAATGTTGCATTTGGAAGCGACGCAGGGACTATTGATGATGAAGCGTGTAATTTGACAACACTTCATCCCCCCATGAAGATTGCAGTTGTGTTTTTTTAGAGTAATAGGTTTTATGTTGAAACTTTTTATAGTTCAGAAACCTTTGTGATAAAAAAAATTTTATTAACGGATATATGTAAAGATTATATGTAAATATTCGAAAATCAATTTATTATATAATTCTAATATACTTTTTTATTCAACTATGATTTTACATTGTTTGGTAAGTTGTAATTTTAAAGAGTATTCAAATATATTCATTTTTGTTTCTATCCAATTTACTCACAAATTAAATTATTCTGATTGCTGTGGCTTTTCTAGTTGAAAAAGTTGCTTGCTTTCTGTGTTTTGAGTTTGTATTCATTGCTCATACTGCGGTGCCTTAGTCTTGTAAAGGGAGTAACTGTTCAGGTTTCATACATGGAACCTAATCAGTAAGTGTCTGTGATTTTTTGCCTGGAAAAAAACTTGGAAGCTTCCAGTGTTTGAAATTCCAATGCCAATATCTGTAATCATCTTTATTGTGAATAATAAAATTCTGTGCTCTGCAAAATTTACTGTGGTGCAAGGATTTTTAGGAAGAAATAACTCATCACTGATTTTAGTTATTTTGTATGCTAATACATTATGTATTAATAAAATAAAGAACTTGTAACTCAACGAGTATTTTTTAAATAAAATATTAGAACTTTTTTTTTCAATAGCATTGATATAATTAATAGAAAACTATTTAATTCAAAAAATATTCTTGAAGTTAAAAAACACATCACTGGAATAATAAACTACAAACACATGACTCAAATCTTTTTTTCCTCAATATTAGTGGGTAATGAATGTTAATTATATATACATAACTGAAGGAATATTTTATTTGCATTCCACTTAATTGGTGCTAGATTTTCAAATATCAATAACTTATTTTAAAAAAAATGGTTATCTTGATAAATTAAAAGCATTTGTGTAAAGATTCTTGACCACTTTTATAATGTTCTTTAGATGAACATTATGATGGAAAGTTCAGTTGGTGACCTATCTTTGGTCGGAAGTTTATTAAAATAATTTGGGTTAATTTCAAAAAGGAAAAAAAAAACATTTTTAGAATTTTATAAAGAACTTCTACTACTATAAGCCTTTTTCTGATTCTTTTAAGGAGAATTATGACATGAAAAATCTGAATCAACTTCAATATGACATTTACTCTGGATATTGTTCATTTGACTGTCTTTTTTTTAAAGCGAGTAAAGAAATTTAACAGACTTTAGAGAGAATCCCTTATAACAAACTTTTTGCCCTTTACTCAGCAGAAGAGAACCAATACTAGAGTAGCTGAGTGGTATTGGGTGTAATTTGTTTTATTAACTTCACACAAAGAAGCAACTTGAGATGCTTCATGTGGTCAATGGCAATGCCCCATATATTTTGAATCGGTTAAGTGACAAGGATAAAACTTGAGCTGGTACATTCTTCTCCAAACTTCCACAACACACTATCAGGACTTGATGGATGTCGATCATGAGCTCACAATCGGGAATGACTACTACTGTGAAAGCTGATCATGGTTGGCATTCTTTCCACTGAGTCCCAATACCACTTTTAAAAACCTGTGTAGCAAAGCTGATGCACCTTAAATTCTGTTGAGGTTTTAAGTCTTCCTGTAGACATGATGTGGAAGTTAGAATAGGGGACACCAACTAAGGTGTTGTACTTGTCGCATGAGCATGGTTCAAAATAGTTAGGTCTGTCACCAGTAACCCTCATGTTGCTTTTCATTGATGTTGATTTTAAAAAAATCAAACTTTTATTGGGTACATTTTATCCCAAATGGATTCAGTGCTATCCAACTTAATATATGCATGTTCATGAAACATTTTTTATCAATTATAGGTATTGCATTAAGTTGTCAAGAAGGTAATTCGATTGCTTTGATTATGAATAAGTTTTTATATGTAATGAACTTGCATTCATAGAAAAATATGTAAAAAGTGCTAGTGACAAAGTTTAAACCTTAATTCAGAATTATTTACATACAATAGGAAACTTATTTGCCATTTGAAATTAAAATATTAGAAGCCATTTTTTTTCTTTTGTATACATTTGAAATCATTTGTAAATTTAGCAAACTTCAAATTCATCTGTTATGCAAGTTCTTTCCTTTTGACAATTTTATAAAATTGTTGGAGAGCACAAGTATACATTTAATTATATAGAAATATCAAAATTCATAAGATTTTAAAATTATACTTTACGTGCAATTAATCTGAATGAAACGATGATCAGGAAAAATGATTAGTGTGTAAAAACTTTTAAAATATATTGCTGATAAACCAAAACAGATTCATTCAAATAGTATAATTTTGACTGAATAAAAGGTTGTATATTTAAAAGTAAGGGTTTAATTTTTAACAATACTGGTGTATGTTTCTTTAAAATAATCAATATTGTACACAAATAATTTAATATATTTTTATTTATCCATCACAAGAAGGGAGGACTAGCCATATTAAGTTTCAACAACACAATATTAATGAACTTGCAGATTAATCATTATCACATAAAATTGCATAATCTACAATGAAATTCAATGAATGAGCTATTTTATGAACAAATACCACATGAGATATTTTATAAAATTTGGCATACATGGAATAAAGTATTTCCAAAAGTTTGACACAGTGCTTGGAACATATAATATCGAGAATGTGCGAGTTTATAACAAAGAAAATAATTTAGTATATTTGTTATACAATGAACTATTCTTAAGTAATTACATCAATATAAAATCTACTTTTTCCTTCAATTATTTCCTAATTATGTATGCACTGTAGTTAATGTGCAAATTACTAATAAATCAGTTTAATTTTGTTCACTAATTTTCTACAAAACTAAGAAATATTTTTTCACATTTTAAACTAAGACATGATCCAAAAGTTATTTCTAATCATTAAAATATAAACTATAATTTATCTAATTTTTTTTACTTCTAAAATGAAATAACATTTGTATTTAAGAACACATTAACTCTTAACTCCATTTATAATAACTAATCACTGCTTTTGTAACTAGATATGATATTATGAACTTTCAATGCCAGGTTTTTTTAAAAATGGGTAAAAAAATACTATTTTGAAAATTTCCTTATCCAAATTAAAATATCAAAGTCTGCACAATACAAACTGGTCAATTAAATAGTGTAATAAAAAAATTATTAATATAATTTGTTAATATATTATATTACTAATTTGTAAATTAAGTTTTTATTATAGTTCAACTAAAGCTATATAGATTGAATTAATGACATTTTTCTTCACTAATGATGAATCTTGTCATTTGATCATGGTTCAAAATTGTAACTCTTTCCTAACTTCTACACTACATGAGGACTTAGAAACTTTAATTCTACTTTATCTTGCAATAGATCTCGTAATTCTTCATGATTTTTGGTGGTAAAGGATTTGAACTCGCGATTCATTATGAGCTCCTTGGGCTATGAAATTAACCTTAGTAGTATTTTAAAAAAATAAATTTTAAAATTATCCGATAAAATGTTGTTTCTGTTCTTAAAAATCTGGATGCTGTATAAGATATAGAATTTTAAAGTTACTTTGAAAAGCCACATTTAAATCTCTATTACAGCTATGAATGATTTGGTTTCTAGACACCAAATCTCCTTCTATAACTTGGTAAGCAAACAACAATCTGTTGAGACATTTGATTGTACTTTTTTTTAATGAGAGAGAATAATAATCTGTAAAGTTTAATTTAAAAAAAAAAATTCAATACTGCTTGCTATTTAATATATTGAGAGAATTAATTTGCAATGCAGAAAATAATTGTTTTCTATTACTTTTGAAAACTATAGAGAAAAGAAGCTTTATCTTGAATGATTAAGATTAATGACATAACTTTTTACTATACAAGCAGACTGATGAGTATAAATTGTTTCTTGTGATAAATTGTAAACAAGTTTTTACTCTAGTTAAAACATTCACTTGTACTATTTTAATCAAAATCACAATATATTCTCTAAAATAAATAAAATTGAATGTTATTTTGACATTCTCATTCCAAATGAAAATCAACTAATTTAATAAATTCACTAAAATTATTTTTAGAAAAAGGTCTTTATTTAACAAAAAAAAATATTAACACCAGGAAAGAGCTATTTATAACTAATTAACATTTTTATTCTGAATTGTAGGAATATATATATATGAGGGAGGAATTTGATTAATGTAACACTTGGGAGCAAAAAGAGTCATCAGTGAGGGGGAGAGCAAAATCATATTTTTACTTGAAAAAATATTAAACATTCTATTTTCATAAAACTGTCAAACTTAAATTATATTAAACCAAGGTTCTTTATTTTTTAGGAAACTGAAACAAAAACCAATTGCACTTTATGAGAATGGACTTGGAAATTTTAAGTCATTTACACAAAGAGGACGAGTATCTAAATTGGCGCTTCACTTGGAAAAACTTTTGCATCAAATTCGGCAAAGATTACAATATAATGTTTTATTAAAATATGCACAACCTCATTATTCTACACATTGGTTTTTAACAAAATTAAGATTTGAATATATCATATGACTAACATTGCTGGCCACATCTTAAACATGGACTACTACATACTTCAATTTCTATTAAGAAATGGAAATCTCATGGAGAAATAATTCCTATTTAACACCAGAAATAATAAACAGAGAAATTAATAGGATATTTAACTTTCCACTTGTTCAAGCTTTATTAGAGATTTTTTTTTAAAAAAATGCAATGTTGAAAACAAATTTTTAAAAAGGAGAACATATTGGGATGACTAATTATATATTTGCATTATCAGTTCCTCAAAATTAGAATTTTTAAATGTTGAAAATATTTAATTTTAAGAGATTTATTAAAAACAATTTATGAATTGCAACAAATGTGTACACACATAAATAATCTATTCTCTTTTGTCAAATTTGTATTGTTCTTTAAATCGTTACAATTTAGCAAATTAAAATGTTTGAAAAAAATTATTGGTCTCTATTTGAAAAGGGTAAAAATTGTGAGTATACCAAATAAAAGTTTCTGACATATTTTGCAAATTTCAAAATAATCATTTAAATTAGATAATCTATTTCTATCTTGTAAATTATACAAGTCTATTTATTCTTTGCTCTTGACAAATTTTTGATGGAATTTTTTAAAAAAATGACTAAAGCATGTACCATTTAGATGAGGTTTATATTAAAAAGGAAATTCCATAGACATAATCTCAATTATAACATAGTAAGTATCAAAAGTAATCAACTTGAGAGTTTCAGCTTAGTAGAATGAAAGATGAAAACTCAAGATCATGTGAAATAAGATCTGCAGTTTATAAAATCTAATATTCTAAGTTCTCATGTATGGAACATAATATGGAATTTAAAAATAAAATTTCAACTTTGGTACTTTCCTTGCCATTTATTCATACTTATGAGGTTTATTACTGATAATCATTTGTACTACGATAAAAACATAAATCCAAATAAATTGAAATGTTACGAAAAAAGCACGAACTAAATTTGCCAGAAGTCCAAATTAAATAATTCCAAGAAAATGAAAAATATTCATTACCATGAATTCACAGGATTTCAAAATATTTTTCAAAACCCCTATTTCAATTTTATATACTATGTTTCATTTTCAGTAATATAATGTAAACTCACACAAATTTGAGTACCTGCTAATTTAAATATACATTAAATAATGCTGTATTTTTCATTAATACATCTATTTTGTTAATAAAATAATGAATCTGTTTCAATTCCAATAAGAAGCCATATTTTATCAGGAAAATGAAATGTAGATCAATTTGGCTTTATTTGCAACTGTATAGTTTCAGATCAGATTACAAGAGTTAAGAGTTAATATTAAAATTTCTGCTATTTATATCAACAAAAATTGCATTGTATAACAAATGCTACATAAACAAGTTATATATTTAGAAATCTTCAACAATTTGGCACTTTACATATACACCTAACAAATAGCACAATCAGTAGGTGGGTTACATTTAACAAGTCAACATCAATTTATAACATTTCACACTGAAAATCGAAAGCTCATCACATCCATGGTTATTTATATATACACATATCTAGAAGCTGCACACAGATAAAATTCACTATCAAAAAATTACCTGTAAAGGAAATTCACATAAAAAGGTTTACATTGGTATTTGAAATAATTTTACAATTGGAACACTCACATGAAGTTTGAAAACACATTTATATTATATGAATTCTACTCTTCATAAAAAAAAAACACGTATTTAAGTACTTAGATTAGGGAAACATTTATATAAAAAGTATTCCATTAATTTGTTTATCCCAAAAAGAGCTTTTAAGAATTGTTCTAGCCAGTTTCCAATGAAACAATAAGAAATAAAAACAGAGAAGTCAAATTAATTTGTTTCCATTACAATTTTTCTCACTTAATAAAATTTTCTCCTTTAAAACTTCCCCATATAGCAGTGATTGCATCACATGTAACTAATCATACAATTTAACTAAATAATGAAGAGTGAACATATGCAAATAATTAATTTATTTTTCTTCCTTTTAATAAAAATCATATATGTTGAAAATTTAAACACACTAATGGAACACTTCGTAAGTATTTATTCATTATGTATAATATAAAGGAAAATTAGCTATGCAATTTGTAAATAATTATATTAGAATAGCATCATTCCATAAAAAATTCATGAACTAAATTTAAAATTGAATAAACACTCTAAGTATTTAAAGGTTTCTTTTCTAAAAAAATAAAAGAATTTCACAGAATAGGACTAGATATATAGTAGTACAGCATATTTCCCAGCAGTCAATCATTTGACCAACATGGTGATCTTAATTCATTCAGAATTTTGAAAGAGAAATATATAGACAAGTCAAGCTAACTTCATGATTCACCTAGTATTTTAAAAATTTAAGCAATAGCAAAAAATGCAACAAAAATAAAGAAAACTATCAGCTGAACCTTTCCAGAAGATAAAAAATGAAACAAATGTCAATTCTGCTATATAAATAATCTGTTTAAAATAGTTATAACACATAAAATATTTATAATATTTTTAAATAATATGAAAATATTTTTTTCAAGATAAAATCATAAACTAAATTGCAGCATCAGCAATATCTAAAAAAATAAACTTTTTTAAAAATAGAAATGACTAGTAGGTTATGGCTGTTTCAGTACAAGCTTGTATACTGACTTCCAAAAGTTAATAATAAAGTGAACATTTTGAATGGATCATCTTGGATTGGTGTAACATCCTGTTTACAGAAGAGTGCAGTTTCATCATGGAATCAAATAAGTATGCAAGTCTGGAGAGAACGAGGTATACACAAGCAGGCCAAGAACATCAGTGAGCATCCTGCATTGGGAGCTATAAAGGAAGTAACAACATGGTGCAATAGTATATTACTCTAAATTCAATAGGGTATTGCACCAATATCTATCCATGCAAATTTCACAGCACATCTCAAATGGCTGTTGTAACAGCTGTGTGGTATTGGGATAAAGTCCCAAACCCCATAGTGAGACTAAGCAGCATCAGTTGGTCCCTATTCCTTCCTTATGGATGATAATATCCATTCATATCAAACCAACATAGTTGATGAGTACCTGAAGATTGAGGGCATTTCTTATAAGGAGAACGTACGTACATATTTCCCAGACTTTAATCCCATTGAAACTCTTTAGGATGCCCTCGAGTATGCTGTCTATGAAACAAACATATCTTTCAAAGAGATAGAAACTGCCCTAACAAAGAATTGGTCATTACTAGCATCTGCAACAATTGATAACCTCTTTGAAAGCATGAATTGCTGTAAAGTTTGCGAGAAGGTCCAGGGTAGTCACATTCCTCATTAATGCAAGTTATTTGCTTTCATCTTTAAACCCTTAGCTAATGACACTAATAGAACATCATAACTAATAAAAATTGAATATTTCTTTCATCTTTGCACATAACTCTTGTTCTCATTATGCATAAATACATTTGCTGTTTTTAAGTCCAATTTTGTATTAATCAAAGCTTTCATTTTCTCATTTTTCTTTATTTTGTTATCATGTGGTGAACTTTTGGAAGCCAGTTTACTTTTGCAAATATCAAAATTAAAATTTTAAAAATGTTCTCGGTATGCATGCATGAATAATGGATTGAAATAATTAGTATAGCAATACAAAAGTATATATAGTCATATTAAACAAAATCAAATAACAAATTAAAATATGACACAGTAAAATATTTACATAGAAAAAATAAAATAATGAATCACCTTATCTCCTAATTATATTAAAATATATAACCATATGAAAACAAGCATGTGTGATAGCACTGGAAAAGAATGAAATGAATTGCAATAAATTAGTAAATAAAAGTTCTAAAAATGTTTCCAATTCATACTTTCATCCAACATAGATTAATGATACTAATCCCATCTAGATTAAAAATATAAAGATGTGTTATTAGGGAAAATTTAAAAATTTACTCTAGGTTGAACATAGCAAACATTTTTAAAATGCAAATGTTAAATAGCCACCATGGAAAAGATTAAAAATTTAATTACTGTTTATAACACCGATTTCTTTTTCCCAAATATTTTTTGCAGCTGTTTGTACAGCTTCAACAATAGAAGTATCATCAACTTTCATTCGAGGTGAAATATTTTTTCGCTTCTGAAGCATGTTCATCTTCTCTTTTCTTAGTTTGTGATGTTTTAGTGAAGTCACAATAAAAGTTAATGCCTAAAATAAAAATTTCAAATAAAATATTTTCTACAAATATTAATTAACTAAATATAAAATGGATGGTAAATACATATAAATCGAACAAAAAATTTATAAAATGTATGCAAGATATTATTTTTAGTATAATAACATATTTAATAGGGAATAAAAATTAAATTTAATGTCATGACACAAATGATCAATAATTTTAACATATTAACAGAAATACATTTCTTTCCAAGCCATAGCAGATATAGATTTGTATCAGCATCAATCCTTTCCCTTCAAATGAGTGACACTCACCATCAATAATTTTAATTCTAAGTATAATATTCTTTAATTCTAATTCTATTAATGAGATAAATTTGTCATGATAAATTGATTTTTTTATTTATTTCAATCTAAGAAACAACACAAGAGGGAACAGACCTCATAATTTCGAACCTTAGTCAAATGATGAAGATGACACTGAGCTAATACCCTTCTCCCAGTTTCCATACCTTACCAACGAGAGGATTTGGAACTTCGACAAATTTAACATGCATCAGCCCCAATATAATCACATCAGGACTCGAATCTCCAACTTAACGAAAACAATGAAGGCCATGAGCTTGCAACTAAAAACACTCAGTTATATCCTGATAATCTAAAAATTAATGCACTAAAATTGCAGAAAATTTTATTTCACAATAAATTGAGACAGGGATTTTCCAACTGCAACATGCGAATAGTATATTTACCCATATGAAAATCATTCAAGTTTAATTAAACATCCAAGGTGTAACAGAGATATCAATAAAAAATACATAAATTTGCCTTCTAATCTTATTTTTCTATAAGATAACATTCACATTTTAAAATTAGGAAATCAAGACAAAGCCAACAATATACTATATCAACCCATTTGCGACCAAAGTCTCATCTGTGCGATGCAACGATTCCACTATTACCAGCCCAGCATCACTTCCCCGCAAAGAGCTCCAAATTAACACAATGGGTACAGCATCACATATGCATAATTGGGAAAATGAACATCTATTCGAATTTTTAAATGCAACTAGATGGTGCCAAATTGCAACAGTTTTCACAACAGTTGAATCTCGCAACATTTGACCTTTACATAAGGGTATTAGTTTCTGTTCTGTGCTTCTGAAATTTTTATATTTGATAGATTTATTAGTATAAAGAAACTGAGAAGAATGATTCTTTAAAAGTGAATGTGATAGCTGAAGGGACACTGGCTTTCTTATTAATTTCTTTGCTCTTTTCATTAGAAGAGTATAGGGAAGTGCATCCAGCTGACTAATTGCAGGGGTGAGGGTGAAATATTTATGGGTGTGTTTTGCAGAAGTTTCAGGATATGCAGCAGGATATATTCAGTTTCATTTAATTAACCATGACTAAGAGACAAATAAACTGATGATTTTTCTGGCATTAGTAATTCTAAGGAGCATAATTAGAAAACCGAATTTAAAAATGTATTTTTCTACAAATGCTATGTTTGCTGCACCGTTTTTTGGTACAACTAAGCCAAGGAACTGATTTTTAGAAATTTTACGATTCTAGCAAAATATGCAAAGTAGGACTGTATGTCGATCCTTGTTCTGAACTATATTTTCCACAATTTTTTTTTTTAAATTAGAACTTTATTATATACATATTATTATTGATAAATATCCTTTTTTTAAAATTTTCATATGTATGGTATTGCAACTTTATTTTCGAGCATATTGTAATTGTGCTTTCGTATGTATAGTTATAATTCTAGTATTTTATTGCATATGTATTTAATTTCTATAAATGTTGTCTTTATATTAATGCACATTAAGTATTAGTATATTATAAATATATATAACATATAAAATTACAGTAATTATATTAAATGTTAATTTTAAAGGAATTTTTTAGTAAAATTAGTTATGTTGCATCAGCATTCAGTAATACAAAATCAAAAAGAAATTAACTTCCAATTACGTAAACGCTGAATCATCAGATTCTTTTGACTCGTAAAATAAGATAGGATCTTTATCGTAAGTGAATACCATCAGAAAAACATAAATTCAAAGATACTTTTACTCATTTAAAGTAGGAAAGAAAAAGAACTCAGAGAACATAACCAACATTTCAATCCTATTATATTTTAATAATATTACAGTAGAAGTTGTTTTTTCGACAAGAAACTCTGTAGTTGAATTGTATAAAATTTTGCTCGCATACGCGACAATGCTTAACTGCTTTAAATGCATGGGTTGCGGAGACACTCCATTTTAGAGCGTTCGGCCTGGGAGCAACACTTCATTCCCGGCGTGCTGGTCTTCAAGAGGTTATTAATGCCTCATAAAAAGTTACTTGCAAAGCTTTCGCAAGTACACTCTTTGTCTTTGTATTAAACTGAAAATACTCAATTTGTTATCAACAATGCTGAATTTTATTCAAGCTAACCTAAAACAGTTACATTTCAACACACAAAACATTTTAACATTAAGTTTAAATAGTTTGACATTTTCCTTCAAAATTAAAGTAATATACATAAAATCCCACAGATAATCTTATCCATAAGGAAAATGCCTATGTATAAAATCTTTCTTAATATAATGGTTAAAATTGGTATCTTAAGAGTTATATAACAATGTTCTTTTTGAAGAAATATGTTAACACAAATTTTTTATGTTATTCACACACACACACACAAATTCCAAAATACAGAATTTTTTTATAAATATTTTAACTAAAAATTTTCTTTTACAGCATACTATTGGGTCATATAGCTAGCTCATAAAAGGAAAATAATTTATATTGTAAGAAATATAAAACTTAATATCAAAAGTATGACACCACCAAACAGATTTCTTCATTCTTAGTCAAAATACATTATAACAGTTATTTAAAATTACAACTATACTCTCTGCATATAAGTAATAATTATCATGTTCAATTAACATATTTTCAATGTGTGAGGTCGTGAAATCACTAGTTGCAAATTTGTCCTGTTCAGATGTGTGCGATTTCAATGAAAACACCCAGCAAAATAGTGCAAAATGATTCTTTTCTTTCATGAACTCTAACTTCCGATAGACACTTTATTCAAATTTGCTATTAAATAATGGCTGATTTGAAATGGTAAAAATGGAGGATAGAGAGATTTGAGGCAGTAGAGATTCTTCATCCTAAAGTGCTGACTGAATATGAGTAGTGATTTGATTAGAGCAATTAAGATACCAATTTCTTCTTGACAAGTTTAGCAGAATGGTATCAGCTGCTTAAAGCCCTTTTGTAGTCTAGTTACAGGCAACAATGTAATGTGAATTGAAATTAATCAAGATTTTTTGACACAATTCCCTCCACCTTGTTTTAAGCAAGAATAAACAATTTAAATTACAGCTCATAAATCACACTCATTAGACAGTAGAAAGTTACAAATATTGAAAAAAAAATTAAAAATTTTAAAAAAATAATATCTGCTGCTCTTGCTATATATTTTCAAATAATTTCTGCTAAGTTTGAATGAATTTGTTAAGAAATTTAATAAAATCTTATTTCGTTTGCATGTGTACAAGGAAAAATTACAGATTTGACACGTACTTTTTGCAGATTCTGATGGTCCCCTTTTTTAAAGTTCTGAAACAAAAGATATTCAATTAAAAATAATAATATGGAACAGTTTATAATTATATACAATAACAATCAAATCATTATATAATATTCTATTGGGCTACTACAGCATTTAAGTTTTAAAAGAATTCAAACAGCTTGAGCAGTCACAATATTATGTTTAAATATATGAAAATACAAATTAAGTGTCCTATCAAAATACTCGTCAGTGCTACAAAGTAATTCAAAGAAGGAACATTTTAAAAACTGCCTATGAATGTGTTAATTACCACTATTAAATTATTGAAAAATGATAATGGAAAGCTTTTAAAATATTGCAATCCACTAATATGGTCAGTTTTATTAATTAGTAGAACTGTAAATGTCTTGGAATATTAAAGACTTCATAATTTATTAATTCTCTTGCTAACATTCTTAATGTAAGAAAAATATTTTGTAATAATACTGCTAAATGTTTATAATGAATTTCAATATACCAGAAGAAAAAATATTTTTAGCTATACGAGTGGAAATATTTTTTACCCTCCAAATTCTTTTTTTAGCATTTTTTTAACTTGCAGAGAAATATTCTTCAAGTCTCTATTGTTATACTAACATTCTTATTTATTTTGCTTTCATTTTATAAAGATTAATAATGTTTATTTATCATTAAACATATGATAAACGATAATATCAAATAATTTAAAATCAGAATTCGGACCAGAAAAATTGACAGAAAATGTTTAAACAAACAGTTGTAATTATACACCACTCAAAACAGTATTGAAATCAGGTTTAAAAAATGAAAAAGTGCAATATATACAAAAAATTAGTTTCTATTTCATAATGTTCAAAAGAAACGAAGAAAAGTTCTCTGAAAGTAAAGAAATTTGGAATGATCATATTTTCTAGATCATCATCTTGTCTAACTCCTTTTTTGACGATTTTATGACTGCGGGGTCTGGAGTTTTCTCAAGTTTATTTTCCGTTTATGCTCTTGTGGGAAAATTTAGAACAGCCTTTGATGGCGAGATGAAAGCAATTCACATCCCACTAAAGCAGATATTGGTTTTTGAAGATAAAATTCTGAAGGGTGGTTCTTCTCTCTGATTCTCAAACAGCTATCCTGGCCATAAGTTCAAACAGCACTCCTTCATCGAACGAAATCCTTCAATGTTAGGATTACTTGCAGAGATTGGTCTTAAAGAAGAAACGTGTTGCCCTCCAGTGGATACCTGGCCAATGTGGAACATACAGGCTGATTTCCTTGCAAGGAAAATCTCGAGATTGTTACAAACAAGACGTTCAAAAATATCTTATTCTGCAAAGCTGTATACCAAAAGATTATGTCCCAAAATTTTAGGGTACTACTATTTGGCTTTTTGCAGTCAAAATGGAGGAAAGTTGACAATCTTCTATCTATTCCCAACGTCCCACATTGTGAGGCTGTTGCAAAATTTAGTCTTTTGATAGGCCACCACTGTCTAGGAGAACACCTCCATTGTATTGGGGGTTTTAACCATCCAAACTGTCCTCTTTCTGATTTGGCAGAACCAATGAATCGGGGTCACTTCCATCATTGCTTATTGCTTTATGTCGACACCGAGACCTCATTATATTGGTGAGCAAGAGAACTATTAATAAGGCAATGACTTCAGTCATATTTTTTTTTTTTGTACATTTACTCTTGTGTGTTCATGTTGTGTTTTCATCTTTGTTGTTGTTCCTTCTATATTGCTCTCCCATTGGAAATAAATTATCTTGTCTAAAGTCTTACGAGTTAAATAGTTTGAAAGAATACTGTTATGATGAAACATTCTAAATTATGAAGTTTAACAACCCCTGAATATATGTATCGTTTCATAATACTGTGTCTTTCCAATACCAAATAAACAATATCTATATAAATCAAATTGTACATAAATTAATCTTGTAATAAAGAATATGTACAGAATAAGCATTTGAATAAGGTTATTGCCAACTATTTTTTTTATCATTATTTTACAAAGAATTTAAAATATTTCTTAATATCAAATATATAATTTTGAAATTAATTAATATCCACCAATAGTAACAAAAAAGCAAAACATTTACACGTTTTTGATGATCACGCCAACTTCTCTGTATTCTTTTTGCAGCTATATTTTCCCTCATTTTCTGTACTTCATCTGCTATATTATTTTCTGAATTCTCTATTCCCTCAAAATTGGATATAACTGGTTTCGTTGAAGGGAGTGATTTCCTTGGCCTAGTAACCGGCAAGACTGATTTTGGTACATTTACCTATATATAATAAAATTGTCACTGTTTGAAAAATAAGAAAATCTTCAGAACATATTTTTTTTTACGGAAATGGTGATTTATTTATAAGTTAACTAGAAAAAAATCTGTCATGATAAAAAAAAAAAAAAGACAAATTATGCTTGAGCATTAGGAGAAAGAAATGTTATAACTGTAATACATTTTAATGAATACTCTTTCTTACAGTGTAAAAAAGGAGGAAAATTAAATTGTATACTGTTCACAAATGACTTACATTTTTGTTTCATTTATTTTCTAACATTATATGCACAATATTTGACACTAATTTCTTGGCACAAATTTTTTTTATAAGAATATATATATTCATTCTCCTGATAAATACCTAAAATACAATCACACCTTCAAATACTGAAACCAAAAGCCCAATAAAAAAAGTTATTCAAGATCTAGAAATTTCAAGTAAAGAAAGCATAAATAAAAGGTATGATCTACATAGATTTTGCTAAATGGCTCATTAAGCCAGAGTTTTGAGTTTAGAGTTAGACTATGCAGTGTTCATATATATTGAACAATTACAGGGTAGTCGCAACATTTTTTTACAAATCAAAACCAAAAATTTAGAAACACAAATTAATTCTGCCATTTTTTCAAAGCATTCATTATCTATCAAAATAATATTTCTTCTTTCATACCTAGACAGATAAATCAAAAATGTAAATTACAAGCAATTATTTCCTTTTCAGTTAAAAAAACTTCAAAGTTATTAGAGTACCCTTAAATATAAATTGAAATACAAATGTAAATAAGTTATTACAGAATTTACTACATTCAGTGCTCATTGACTATTAAAATCAGTTCATATCAATTATACCTTGAAAGATACTATTTTCTTACTTATAAGCATACTTGGAAAACTTTTGACACCTTTTAAATGTTCCAGCAAAAATATTGATAGTGAATAAGCCCACAAAAAAACATAGACAAAAGCCTTTACTGCAAATTGATATATTATGTCCTGTAACAGTTCTCATTAAAATACTTACAGATTATTTTTACCAAATTATTTGGGGAAAAAAAAAAAAAAAAAGCAAATATTCTCTATTCATTCTGCTTAAAACCTAAAAATGAGAATCTACACCACCAAAATACACAAATAGTTTTTCTTTATTCTGGTCACTGAAATTTTTAAATTTATAGAGATTGTCAATAACAGGAAATTTTAGTTCATCTAGTTCTGAATGCATTTAAAGTTTAAAATTTAACACAAAAATAAGAAATCTGTCAAATTTTTCTAGATTTCCTCAATCCACCAGTTTTACAAAACTTCTTACAGATTAAAATAATGCATTTTTCTAAGAATTGTCTTTTTAGAAGAAAGTAAATGAGTAAATAAATAAAATCTCACATGGCTATGGAGAATTTTATAAATATATATAACAGATTATATTAATTCGATGTAAATTAATCTTTGCGTTACTACAGATTTCTCTCATTATACTTAATCTTCCCTTGTTTATAATATAAGTTCTTTATAACCAATAATTAATATATTCCAAAACAATAAACAGTAAAAGAACAGATTACCTGTCTTTTTACAGCAGTAGATTTTGGGATTCCATTACATAAAATGTTAGCCTTCTGTTTCTTCACAATATCATGCTTTTGCAATGAATTTTGCATTTTAGGCAGAGTTTTTGGAATATTTTGAACATTTGTTTTTTTAACAGAATTGCCAGTGATTTTTGTGGTTTGCTTTGATGTATTTCGAGGTTTTATTGGTTTTTGTATAGGTACTGGATTATTTGATTTTAGAGTATTGAATGTTGGTTTGCTCGATATTGATGGATTTGGCACTGGTTCTGACTTGGAAGTAAGATTTACTTTTACTGTTGTTTTTGATTCAGAATTCTGAGGAGACTTGACATAAGTTCGACTTCTTAAATGCATCTTTAACTGTCGAATCTCTTCTCTGAAACAAGTAAAAAAAAATTACCATTCATCATACACATTCAGTTTCTAAAATTTTTTTGCAAGACTACAAAAACATTTTTTTTTAACAATTGATACAAAAAATATAACTTTTAGGATCAAACTTTAAACTCTGCAATAAATTCTAGATTAGAATATCAGCAGAGTATTTAGTTATGAAAATTAGATGTGGGATCAAATTTTATAACACTGATTTTTTTAAATTCAAAATTCTCTCTTAATCCCAAATTTCTTCTACTACTTTATAATTTATTTAAAGTTCTTAATATCAAGTTTGCTAACAAATAAATGCTTTATTTTCAATTAATTAGAAGCATTATTAAATATTTTAACAGTCAGAGAAAAATTCATATTTTTACAAATAAGATTCAAGAAGAAAATCTTTAAAGGACTTCAACAAAAAAAAAAAAAAAATACTGAAAATATGGCTTAAAATAACATTACACATTTTATAATACCCTTTATCTTTCACTAGCTGTTGCAGATCCTGGTTTTCTTTTTCCAGTTTGTGAATCATTTCTCTCAATTTAGCAACTTCAGTTTTTGTTGAATGATTAGATCTGGATATAGCATGGCCTATAAATGAAATAAGACAATTTAAACATCATTATAAACATTTGCATGTTTAACTTGGGATCACGAAATTTCGACAAAATTAAATTATAAATTATTTAAATGAAGAGACAAGCATTTGAAAAACATTCCTTCTGTATAAAAAATGCTTCAAGTTCTGTAAGCAGCTATCATAAAATATTTCAGAAATGACTGGGATAGGATAATACAGCTTATTTCAGATTTGGCAACTATATACTTATAAAAATAATCTAAGAAATTATTTAACATTTATCATATATTGACTTAAGCAAGATTAAAACTCTAAGCAAAACATAAAAGCTTTCAATTTAATATTATATAAAAGAAGTTGGTGCTATCTTGCTAAATTTATAAATCAGCTGTAATTTAACAGCAAATATTAAATGCTATTTTAATCAAAATTATTAACTTAATATATTTGAGTTTATTTGAATTCTATGATGGATTGGTGTGTAAAGTAAGTTGACCATTGTTGCATTTATTGGCTTTAAAGAGTTTCTTTTTTTGTTTTTCTTACTTTACTAGTAAGGTAACCAACCATACCCTTAAGGAGTTTTGCACTCTTTTTTTTTGTGAATCATACTCCTTTTAAAACCCATTAGTTCTCTCCCTTAGCTCCCAAAATATTCCTTTGTATCCTTTTGCACTCCTAAAAATATAGAAACTATAACACATATTTTATCTAACCTTTAAAAAGATCATATACATACAGTTGTTTATGATAGTTGAATATGCAAGTATGTATACACAGTAATATTGACAGAGTGCATTTTTGCCATTTACCAAACAAGGATTGTGCAACTGTGAGGATTCTTCTTAGAGCAAATCAGAGTGATTCTACTTGTTCTAGGGAATTCTTGAGAAAGGAAGTAATGTTACCTTTCTAAATACTTTAAATTAAGCAAAATTGTAGTGGTTCTCAGGGTCAGTGCTTTCAAAAGAATATTAATTATTCTTAAATGAAATGTTATTATTATTATTTTAATTTTAAATCAATAATGATCCTACAAACTAGTTTGCCTTTTAACTTTAATCTTTTAAGAACCAAATATTACTAAAGCAAGCAAAAAAAATTTTTTTTTTTAGAATACAATAAGCAAGTGGTTCAAATAGGCATAAAAATACCTTTAAAAATTAAAAAAGGAGTTTCTATTTATTAACGAAAACAAAGGAAATGATTATGTAGTTTAATGCACATTTTGCAATGAAGCATATTCTTGTACAAAAACAGAATGCAAGTCAGTAATAATTGGAGTGTTCAATTAATGCTACAAAACAATACAATTAGAAGATTCAAGACCCATATCATTTGTATCTGTTCTAACAGACATCCAACCACAAAGAAATAAAATTATACCCAATTTTTGTAATATATTTCGATATCAAAGGTTGCATTTGTTTCAAAATTTTACGAAATCATTTGTTTCATGTTATATCGGAAAATAATTTAAATTCAACAATTTTAACAGTATCAGCAGATAATATAAATTTCAGTAGACATTAGCGAAGAGAGGAGTTTATAATGTACACATTGACTACAAAATCTACTCAAAATAAATATTTTGGGAATTGGTTGTAATGCATACATTTCATCAAATGCCATTAATACAGCTTCTATTTCCATATCAATAGATGTTAAAGTCATAATTACTAACATATTTACATTTTAGTCCATTTACAGTTCGAGTAGAAAGCCTTAAAGTGAGGTGATTTGCTTTGACTCGAGCAATAAAGTGAATTTTACAATTGCATTATCGGCTTTGCTCATATTTTTTTAATTTTAGAAAAATGCCCTACATTTCTGAAAGAGATGCATTAAAACTTATGCTTTATTATCTTTACAGCCAGTTATCATTTTTTCACAAAATTACTAAAGAAATTGAAAGATAAAACTTCAGCTGCAGAAGTGGGCAAAATTAAAAAAAAATAAATTACAACATAGGATTAAATACGATGATGGATTAGTACCACTAGTGCTGAAGAATAAACAATTTTAAAGGATTCTACTTCCAAGAATAAGGATAAATTTCTAAAAGAAGTTACATTTTCTTTTTATATAAAATTTGTTATGAATACATATTGAGGAATGGTTTGTCAGCTTTGCTTAACTAAACTGTTTAAAGAGGACTCCTTTAAAAGACACAATTGAATGAAAGATATTTTTTCAACAGTCATATTTGCAATGACAAAATTGAAAGATGTTACTGATGACAATTTTCTGCATGAAAAAATTTGAAGAGTAAATATGCATTTAAATGAAGAAATAGATGAAAAAGTAAGCAGGGACAGAAGGTAAGGAGAAATATTTTTGAATTTTAAACAAGGATATATCTAGCACAAAAATTTTAAAATATGAATTGAATGTACACTATGTTGCCCTGGTGTTAATACTAATGTAGAGAAGGTTATTTTGCTGGATAATGATTGCTGAATCAGTGAAAAGTCACAATTATCTGTAAAGACACTAGCTCCAGTTTAAACAGATAAATTCAATATGCTAGATGCAAATTATTCTGAAGTATGCAAGCTAATGGAAGAGAATTCAAAGTTATCCGATAAATATTCATACAACAGAAAAATATGAATTTAAGAGAGAATTAAAATTCATAAAATTTAATATGTTAGATATATATGTCTTTGTGTTATTCTAAAAATATACAATCAAATGGGAGAGGCTCAGTTTCCCCCTCCCATAGCTTTAATCACCATATCCAATGTTCTATTTGCTTTCCATTTGTACACATATATATATATATATATAAAACAGTTGGTCACTTTAATTATGAATAAATGGTAAAAATATTTCTCTTTATTTCTGTAAGAAATTTGGTAAGAAAACCAATCCTTTAAATTTTTAGAGTTTGAAAATGCATAAAAGACTTAAGCCGTGTCATTGAAATTATAAGATATCAAACCCTGATTACCAAAATTTGATAATAAATGACACAATGATGGAAACATAAGAAACTAGAAATTTCCTCAAACTAATATGAACTATACAATGCAAAATAAGAATTAATAAGGTAACAAAGGTATACCAAATACTGAAAACAAATATTCATGCAGAAATATATTTTTTAAAAAAATTTCCAACATAAATATCATTCTAGTAAATGAATGAATAATGATGGAATAATATGATTTTCTACCTCCAGCAAAATATATGAAGCACAAATTCTTTCCACTGTTCAAATACTTATTATTTAACATGAATATAACATGGAAATGAATCATTTTCCCAATGCCTTGTATAAGAATTCCAAATTATACATAGGACTTGTTACAGAACTACAGTAAACTAATGATTCCTATATAAGAAAAGAAAAAAAAGATTTGTTAAAATTACAACATGTGTCAGGGAGTTTTCCCAGGTCTAATAACTTTCCTAAGAAAAAAAAAAAAAAAAACTACCAGTTTATTAAGCACTAAGTTCAGCATTTCACAGATAAATCCAAAAAACACAATAAAAATTGTAGCTTTTTAAATTCCACTAGAATCTGCGACAAACCTGCATTGACATTAATTCTGGCACATCATATTCAGGACAGTACACTAATATCATGAACAGCAAAGGATAACATCTGGCAAAATTACCACTTTTTCTCACAACATATATATTGACATGGCACTTCCTTACAGCAGTTCCCTTGTGAAGGAAAAAAAAAACATTTACATAGATGTCAGCCAAGGGAAGTTTAAGCAATGACCTCTTAACCTTTGTGATGGATTTAGCGACTTGATGAAAAACTTGATGACAAATGGAAAGTTCCCGAAGGTACTGGAATGGAGTTGATACCTTCACAGGGAAGAAAGTTATCGAATTTTCCCATAATATGTCGCATCTGGCAGGAATATATATATATATATATATATATATATATATATATGCCGAAAACCTCAGTCAGTCAGGAGTCTGTTTAGGAAGAATCAGTCTATGGAGTCTGTTTAGGAAGAATCAGTCTATGGAGTCTGTTTAGGAAGAATCAGTCTATGGAGTCTGTTTAGGAAGAATCAGTCTATGGAGTCTACTTTTGAGGACTAATCATAAAATCAATAGGGAAGCCATTGGCACTTGAAAGCAGATCTACTGAGCAACTAATGGTTTAAATGGTCGATAACTTGGTGGAGCATCCAGTGTCTGCCTTAGAAGTGCAGAATATCATTGCTGAGGTTTGTAAAGAGAACTACTTAGCTAATGAGCTGAATGTTGGCATATAACTGTTACTGTCATTACAAGTGCAGTTTTGTTCCTGTATCTGAGTTGCTAACCTGTAAAATGCTGTGTATCTGTTAGTGCTGTTATAGCCCAAACTCTGCTACCTTTGTATTGTCATGAAGATTTGCAAATAAAGTATCATTTGTCATTATCCTTCTAATTGGACTTGATTCCACTCCCACACACCCAGAAATTTTTGTAACTATATATATATTAGAGCTATAAAAGAAACAACACATAACACTAGGGGGAGAATGATACTAATACAGACAGCAACTAAGCAGTATTGAAAACTAATATAGAAGTTAATATTCAAAACTTTCTAGATAAATTTTTTTTAAAAAGATGTTTTTCAAGGTATTTTTAGGAAAATGAATTATATTCATAATGGAACCATTCAAAAAGTCATGTTAACAATGTCTACACACTTAGAACATCCTCAGACTGAAAAAGGAAAGCAACCACAGTAATAACAAAATCCATTACCAAATGTGCTGACAGCCCAGCAGTATCAAAGAATCCAATAACAGTGATCAGATGAACAAGACAATACATAGTCCTCTTTTTTATGTACACAAGTTCCTTACATCCTATATGATTTATACTGAAGAAAGGATTTTGATGTTTCCTTTCCTCAAGAGGAGGTGAGAAGCTAATAAATTTTTTAACTCATTTTTTGAAGTTCTAACAATGGAATTCTAGAGACATAAAAAATATATCAATTTGATCAAACATCCCTCCTTTTGTGCAAGCATATATCTGGATAACCGAAGAATCTTTTTTAATAGAAAACAACACATTAAACTTTCCAAGGTCAGTTCTTCTCAGAGTGAGTGATAATGGAGTTTAATAATGAGGAGCCAAATGTGGCTATGTTGTGCCAAACAAGGTGTGTGAACAAGACTTGTGAAAAAATGGAAGAAAAAAAAATGCTAGACAAGATAATGAGTTGAAAATAGAAAGTATTGTTTGAATATCCCATGGGCGTGTCACCATTATTTACCAAAGATAAATAACCCCATGGAAAAGAAGCAAATAACTAGGGTTCCTCGATATCGCTATGTTTACTTACCTAAAAAAGGTAAGCACCGAAGGAAGTCCCTTTCAGAATAGATAGCCCAAAAAGATAATTAGTGATTGGGATACCAGCCAATAACTTCTTTCTCAAGAAATTCAAATATGACTTTTGCAAATACAAGATTTCAAAATATTGGCAGCCAAAATTGATGCTAGTAATTTCTTTATATATCATCAATATACTTCAACAGGATTCAATATATTATCAAAAATCCTTCCTAGAATTGTTACAGACCTTGTCCCTATTCTTAGTTATTTAAGTCTTCATCACCCAATGTGGGGATCTGATCACACAAAGCCAATATATTCTAATTTCATCCATTTCAATACGACATGATCAACATATAGTAGAGAAAAAGGTAATAATCTTTAATCCGGTTTCTCTTTAGAAATAGGTAATTTATCTCTGATAAATATAACAACGTTTTTCAAATTTCCTTGCTTAAACTAACTGTCACATTCAAGGCTATTCCTCTGTAAGTGTTCACAGTCCAGTTATAACCAAGCTCTCCTTATTCAAACATAAATAAATTTTGAAGAGACGACAGGCAAACAATGATGGAATAATAAAATTGCCTCTTTACTACTCAGAGAAGTTATGCATTGTTATGTTTATCAAAACATAACTGATAAGTGTTATTTTATGAAGTTATTAATTTCAGTTTCCAAGACTTTTAATAATAATTACGAATGCTTCAAAAGCCAAAATACATTGATTGCAAGTATTTCACAAAACAACCCTATATTTAAAGAATTCATTACAATAATTAAATTTTTCATAGCAGAAGGACTAGTTGTTTATTAAGTTCTAGATGATTCGTCACAGCCAAATAATTTTCTTCACATTTTGTTGGATAATTATTCTATTAAGAGCTTACCTTAAGCATTCTCCAAAAATAATTTGCACTTTAGCCAGTAAAATATTTATAAGATTTTGTTATAATCAACAGTTTGTTTTTCTTTGGATATTCTAGAGCAATCAAAAAATTCCTGTTAAAAAACTTTCTTTCAAAATTTTTTTGGAAGGAATAGATATATCCATTTGCAAAAGATCAGCTATGGAATCCAATGTATGTATTATCCTGAAATACTATCGATACACATCTATATCAAAATAATAACAAAAAAATATATCCCAACAAATAATTTGAAATATTGGGATCGATAACAAAGCTTTGAGTACATAATAAAAAAGAAAACTCATCTCTCTCCTAACAAAAGCTTGAATTCATTTAATATAAAAAAATAAGGAATTTTCTTCTTATTCTATAATGAATTTTTTCCATATTTATTATATCAATATTTTTTTCATTCAGGCAGCGCCTTAAAAGTTACTGATCTATTGCATGACCGATTAATATCACCCTTGAAGCAAGTAATGTCCTCATCACTGCACCAAAACAAGGTGCAAGATTGGAGCTGACACCTCACTCTCTTAACTTCCACACAAAACTAACACAGAGAATTCAAGCTCTAATAAATTTAGAGTGAATCAGGACCTCAACACGAAGGTCTTTAGTGGGAACCAAGACTCAAAAAGAAAACTCAACTGAAATATCACTGACTACAAGATCAATGCCATGACGCATAACTAATGCTAATGTCCATGCTGAATCTAGAACAAAACTGGGCTTCTCAGTTGCCACCTGGTAGGTAAAAGGAAAAACACTACAGAAATTCCATAAGGATTCAGCAAATATACCTTGATAGATTCAATTTAGGTTTAGTTTTTATTAACGTCCCACAGAAGCAACGCAAGGACAATAAGTGATAGACGTCGTAATTTTGAACCTTGGTCAAGTGAGGAAGATGACACCTGAGCTGGCATCCCCCTCTTCTAACTTCCACACCACGCCAACAGGACTTTGGGCCCTGACAAATTTAATGTGCACCAGCCTCTGCTACACAGCAGGTCATTTACAGCCAAGGATCGAACCAGCAACTGAACGAAAACCGCCAGCCACAAATCTGAAACCATGACCACTACTCCTTGATAGATTAAATGTGCCTCAAACCCTTCTACAAAACAGATCTTAAATGGAATCAGAACTTTAATATGTTGTTTGACTGAAGTATTGCTGACCATCAGCTCGATACTATGTCAACAACTACTATGCTTGTAAACTATTACAAGAGTGCAAGCTCAGTAAATATATATATCTCAGTTGACCATTTGACATCCATTGATTTTAATCTATCTGAAATTGATATGCAGACCACTATACGAACATCATTATGACTATTAAAATACATTAACAAATTATAATGTAGAGCAAAGGTCATTACCAAGAAGAAAAATATTTAGTTCATACTAATAGAAACACAAGTCAAACTTAAAATAAAATGCAAAAAAGAAATCAAATAAATTATAAAATGAAAATATAATTTTGGAGCATTAAGTCATATGACATACGATTCTACGCTAAGTAAAATAATGATCAATACCAGCTGAAGAAGTTTTTCCAAAGATTCGAATGGTTTCATTTAGTTTGTCTTGCTTAGCATCTTCAATATCTCCAACCTAAATTAGAAATGAGATCTATGATAAAATAATAAAACAATTTCTTACGAGAAATTTAGTCAAAAAATAAAATGCATACTTCAAGGCGAGTTATGCTATTTCTGCTTATGGTCCTTTCTAATTTCAAGGAAGCTTCATTGTTGAGTCTTCTGAAAGTACTTTTAAGATATCAGTGAATTAAGAACTTACGAAAAAAACACATAAAAAGGAAATTAAATAAAATATTTAAAAGAATCTCAATTCTCCATGTAAAATTTTCTATATTGTACAAAATTTCTAATTGCCAAAGAGATGTCTACTTTAAAAAGCTCATCAAGGGATGATTTTTAACTATTAACAATACAGGATCTTGCTTATTACACGAGAAACAATTATACAAAGCACTTTCAGTAAACAATTATAAAATTATTAAAAACACACATACAAACTTAAAACTTTAATAAATATCAAACAATACATATATAAAAGGAAACAAAATTGTTAAGCTAGAAAAAGAAAAAAGATATAATTTAAGACTATTGGGATGTGATATGAAAATAACAGACAATAACGTACTTAAGAGCAAGATCTTTTTCTTTCAAAGCTCCTTCCAAACGAAGACATTTTTGACGAAGTAAGAGTAGCTCCTATATCAATGGTAAAAACCTAATTTCAGTAAAAAGATGCAAATTTCATGATACACAGGGACGGAAAACAGAAGTGCACAGAGCTACTTACAGAATCTTTGCTTTTTTTGCTATTAGTAGACTCAACCTACAAATAGAAATAAATTTTCAAACACAAGCAAATACAATATATATATATAAATCATAATTACATTTAATTTAATATTTTCTCTTGTGACATCAGAACTACAGTAATAATTTTTAATCCTGTAAGTTGGCTCAGTTTAAAGGAAATCAGAAAATCGAAAAAAAAACAAACAAACAGCTTATAAAAATATGTATCCTCTTGACAAAATAATCTGGTACATCATTACAATCATAATTTTCCAAACATAAATTTCTTATCTTAAGTATTAAATAAAGAAATTTCATGTGGGAATATTTTAATTCATTCATGCGGAATATATATATATATATATATATATATATATACACACACTAGTTCATACACACAATATATATAAAGTTAAAATGAATACTTTATAAAAACTATAATTAGAAGAGTGTTTAAAAAAATTCTCAGTTCATTACAATTCAAACCACATTATTTGTTCTATTAGTCACAGAACACAAAGGAAAAATGAAAACAAAATAAGTTAAGGAGAAATTAATTTCAATGATTATAAATTCATTAAACATGCATCATTATTCAGACTATATATCACATGGAAACAAAATCATTTGTATATTAAGCAGTAAAAAAAAAAAATGAATAACAGTACCAATTCAAGCCAATAAGCATCCAGCAATCTATTTAAAGATCGCAACCCAACCCCCCCCCCCTATAAACGATGGCCTTGAGCACACCACAGTTTCTCCTTCTAACATTATTAGTTTAGAGTAAATTATTAATGGTTTACCGTTAAGTTTGATTTTGGGATCTTATATGACGGTATGAGCAATTAGAAATTTTTTTGCATCAAGTGTAACAAATAAGTTATTCCAGAGTATTTGTAATATACAATAGAGTTAAATTTATTTTAATACTTAGAAATGCTTACTGAAACAAATAATGCGATTAGCAATTGGTTCTGCGACTGCCACTTTGATTTAGTTAATGATCTATAAATAGATTGCTGGGCAGTTCACGGAGTCGCACACAATAGGAATGCTTATCTTAAATTAAAATCTTGCACTAATTTTATTTATGCAAAGGCTACAGACAACACAAGTGACAACTACTTCAATTTGAGAACCTTAGTTGAAAAAGAGGAACAAAAATATTTGAAAATTTAGAATTTTTTTAGTAACACTTATAAATCAATAAAATGATAACGAGATATTGTGGTTGGCTCTTCCCACACAGTAATTAGCAGTATCAAGAGTAATTCATCAAATTGAAGTTAATTTGCTTTAGGTATAAGTTTTTGGTTATAAAAGATGGATACTGTGATGCAAAACTTGATGAAAAGGGACATTTTCAGGGAAATTGGTCAAATCAAAAATTCCCATACATTTTGAGAAAATCACCCTTTAACTTATGGTAAAAAATATATTACTTTTCATCCAACCTGTTCTAACAAATATAAAAACTAAATATTTTTTAAAGATGATCTTGTTAGCTTATTTTCTGAGCAATCTATTTATAGATCATCCTTTTGTGAAAAAACAAAAAGAAAGCAAGGTAATTTTTTTCGGTTTATTTTAACCAATTGTTTTTCATAAAACTTCAACAAAAGAAATAATTGATAATGGGTTTAAAAAATCCACAAAATTATAGAAATATTAATCAATTTCTTATAATTCAAAATACACTAAATAATTTTTTTAAAAAATTCATATAAATATTAATACAATAGATGTTACAGATTTCAAACTGCACAAATAAAATTACATTAAGTATTAATAAATAGAAAGATAGAAAAGACCTAGCATGTGAATACAAGAATGTTAGAATAAGAGATTTTTATTAAAAAAGTATTGAAATACATAATAATTTTTTAAAAAATCAAGCTATTAAATTGCAAAAAAAAAAAAAAAAAAAATCAATAATATCCAAGGAACTAAGTTATATAAAATGAAATGAAGAGGTAATTTGTTGCAATAAACTAATTTAATGAGTCATGTTTATGACAAAATATATTATACATAAAATTTCAAATACCTTTTGTGCTGCTTTCAACTCCACTCTCAATTTCTCGATTTGTCTTGATTTTTGCAAGTTTTCATCATCCACTCTTCTAACCTTAACTTTTAAAATAGAGTTCTCAGTTTTTATAGTAGTTAATTCCTAGAAACAAAAATAAGTTTTGTTCTGAAAATGATTAAGATACAAGTTATTATAATATAGAGAATATTTTTTTTTAAAAAAAGGATTAATTTTAATACTGTAAATACAAAATATGTAACAAGTTCAAAAATAAACTTCATTTCAGATTCTTAACTAGAAATGTTTAAAATACAAGCAAACAGAAAGAATGAAACACATCTGTTTTCCTAGTCTACATAAAAATTATCATCATGAAATCAATCAGTAATAAAAAACTATATATAAAGGAGACTGTAGGTGTAAAATTATATTGCATATTGACTGTCTTTGTCTAATAGATTGAACCAACCTATGAACACATTTTCAAAGAGAAAATCTCTCCTTTTTTACATAAATGTGCAATTATTGCAAGCATAAAATTTTATTACACTGCATTCTTAAAATTTAAAAACATTTCACATGTAAGCACCTTTCCCTCTTTAAAATGCATTGTGAATAATCCATTTCACATCGCAGCATAGAAGTCAAAATATAGACAATATTTTAAACCAGAAAAATGAGCAAATTCAAACAAAAATTAGCATTAAAAAATATGCTATTCTTTACAATATAACAAAGTTGGAATACATTTATGTTGGACCATTTTCCTATCTAAAAATTATTCCGAGATAGTTGAGACCAGATTCTTTAACATTGTGCAAAGAAAACCTTAGTAACATTAGTTTTTAATAAATCGAAAGTTCTTTTACCTTTTTTAATTTGGCAATTTCAGTTTGATATTGTTTTGTAGGTGATGGTTTTGGAGGGGAAGTTGCAACATCACCTGCAAAAGAGGCATTTATATTTTAGAAGCTTAAAAATAAAAACGTTTATTTATACGCCCAACTCTTTTTTTTTTTTTTTTTTTTTTAACAGGATTTTGAAATGAAACGGTTCTCCAATATATTTTTTTACATGAATTTTTTGCTCTAGCACTAATCCCCCAATTTTTTTTAATTCTATCTTTGACAGTGTAATCAAAAAACGGTCAGTTCCTGCCCACATACGTGCGAGTGACTTCGCCTGGCTTCATAGCTTGTTTACTTTGTATTCTGGAGTTCAGGAAATACCCGAATTTTATACACACTTTTTTCTTTATTGCATAGTAAATCAAATTGAACACAGCATTTCGTTCTTCAGCTATTGTCATAGAAACTTACGGAGTGACTATAACCGATAAAATTTGGCAAGGAAAGAAAAAAATAAGCAAGAAAAATTCATTTGTTTCATTATAAATAAGCATCTTTATTTCTATTAAAATAATAAAGAAGTCGATAATGACAGAGTCGAAGTTCAGCTGTTAACAGCTGATTTAATTTGTAAGGGCTTGAAATTTGCTGCAAGTATGGAACATTTTCTTACTCATGATCCTGAAAAAGAACATGCTTTAAAATTTCAAAGTAAGATTAAGTTTTAAGAACTTGAGAAATAAAAGCACTAATAACAGATTTTGTAACAAAAAGAAAATCAATAGAGGCCGTTAATAATGAATGACATTCTTCATTTAAATCACAGCTGACAGTTGTACTAGACATATCTACTGATAACATTTTTGATCCAGTTCGTAATAATTATACATGTAATCAAACTTGTAATCAAGTAGCGATGAATTGTTGTCAGTTAATAGTTTCATTCCATATTTCAATCCAAATTTTTATGTTTCTCGGGACCCAAAGTCCTCCAGTTGCCATGGCGTGGAAGTTAGGATAGAGGAGTTGCAGCTCGGGTGTCATCCTCATCACTTGACCGAGATTCAAAATTACGAGAACCATTGCCAACAGCCCTTGTGTTGCTTCTAGTGTGATGTTAATAAAACCAAACCATGAATTTTTATATGTTGCATGCACCTATAAACTGAATTTTCACTTTACACTAATTTTAATTTGTTTCATAAATATGTAATATGGATTTCATTATTACTTTTCTTTGCATGGTTTTTTCGGAAAATATTTAAGAATTTTTTCCTCTTACACAATTTTTTAAAGTTGTGGAACATCTCCAAATTTACCATAAGTCACATATATATAATTTTTGGACGATTTTTTTTTGCACAGTTTTCTAAGGAACGTATCTACCGTGTAAAAAAAAAATTGGGTGTACATACATACAAGCAATGAAAGTATTACTAAATTTTAAAAGTTATCTTAAAACTTTTTTTTTTTCTGATGAATTAGCAAATCAAAACAAAAGATTGACAAATATTCAAGAAATAGACTACATCTTGAGTATATTGAAGTCTCTTACTCCTTTAAATATATTTATTGGAAGAAGGAATAGAATTTTTTTTTTTTTATGATCATCTCATTTATAAACATGCACATATCTCCAAAA
Source organism: Nephila pilipes (assembly GCA_019974015.1). Lineage (NCBI taxonomy): Eukaryota > Metazoa > Arthropoda > Arachnida > Araneae > Nephilidae > Nephila > Nephila pilipes. The sequence continues at coordinate 311,118 of BMAW01028135.1, read as the reverse complement.
ATACAATCAAAAAATATTTCTAATCAATACAATTTATAATGTGCATCATAACACCTGTGATAAGCAGCTATAAAATAAATTTATTCTCTCTATTTTCATATAATGTTAAAATAAAAGGACACAAATTCAGAAAACTTTCAGATTCAAGTCTGTTTCAACTTTAATTACATTTTGATTTTGTTATCCAGTAGAGAGCAGAATATTTTATTATACTTCTCATTTCTAATTGAATTAATTCAATTGTTATAAAATATTTTCAATACTTTTGTCTCCTATGTTGTAATGCTAAATGAGTTTTTAATTTTGCATGCTATATAAAAAATATTGCATAACAGGTCAATTGAAAAGTCCCCAGCCTGAAACATAGATGGCGCTACTAGAATTAAATCCATATGTTTTTTAGTTAGCCCTAACCCTCAAAAGATGCGTGTATAAATTTGACAGCTGTTGGATCATTAGTTTGTGAATTATAGCATTTTGAGAGAAGCAACTTTTGTTATTGTGAAAAAAATGGATAAAAAGGAATTTCGCGTGTTGATAAAATATTGCTTTTTGAAGGGATAAAATACAGTTGAAGCAAAAACTTGGCTTGATGCCGAGTTTCTGGACACTGCCCCAGAAAAATCAACCATCAAGGATTGGTATGCTAAGTTTAGACGTGGTGAAATGAGCACCGAAGACGGTGAACACAGTGGACGCCCAAAAGAGGTTGTTACCGACGAAAACATTAAAAAAATCCACCAAATGATTTTGAACAACCGTAAATTGAAATTGAATGAAATAGCAGACACTTTAAAGATATCAACTGAACATGTACATCATATCATTCAGGAATATTTGGGTATGAGAAAGCTCTGTGCAAAGTGGGTGCCGCTCGAGCTCACTTTTGACCAAAAACAACGACGAGTTGATGATTCGGAGCAGTGTTTGAAGACGATCGAGCATAATAAACCCGAGTTTTTGCGTCGATATGTGACAATAGTTGAAGCATGGCTCCATCATTTCCCTCCGAAGTCCAATCGACAGTCATCCGAGTGGACTGCACACGGTGAACCCTCTCCAAAGCCCGGGAAAACGCAACAGTCGGCTGACAAGGTTATGGCGTCTGTATTTTGGGATGCGCATGGAATAATTTCCATTGACTATCTTGAAAAAGGACGGACCATTTATTACATAGCGTTATTGGACCGTTTGAAGGGCGAAATCACCGAAAAACGGCCGCATTTGAAGAAAAAGAAAGTGCTGCTTCACCAAGACAGTGCACCGTGTCACAAGTCAGTGAAAACGATGGCAAAAACCATGAATTGGGCTTCGAATTGCTTCCTCATCCACCGTATTCTCCAGATATGACCCCCAGTGACTATTTCCTGTTCTCAGATCTCAAAAGAATGCTCGCTGGGAAGAAATTTTCATCGAATGAAGAGGTGATCGCCGAAACTGAGGTCTATTTTGAAGCAAAGGACAAATCGTACTACAAAAATGGTATTGAAAAGTTGGTGGGTCGCTATAATAAGTGTACCACCCTTGAAGGGAATTATGTTGAATAAAAAAAAAAACTAATTTTGCCAAAAAAATGTGTTTTACTATGGTAGGCCAGGGACTTTTCAATTGACCTGTTATTTGGGAATTTTCGAAAATTTAAAAATGCATTATAAATGTAATTGTATAATGAATAAATAATTGAATATTTGCAAAATAAATAAAATTATATGAAATAATTTCTCTGGCTTTCATAAGAATTTGAATAGAGCCCCCCCCCATCGCAATTAATTGCACACACTTCAGGAATTTTATTCTTTAATATTCATTCATAACTTCTCATTATTAATCAAACTTATAGAGTTCTAATTTTATTTAGATGTTATGTTGTATAAGCAAAATATTTCATTTTATTAGGTACATCAATTTACAGGCTTCCTATAATTTCAACACCACAACTCCTAAAATTCCAAATTTCTCTCTTTTGTAAGAGATGAAAGTCCAAAGCAAAATGTCCTTTCTTTAAAGCTTGTGTGCCTTTACTTGTTTCTGATGCCATTTCACCTACTAGAGTTGCTGATTTATCTGCCACATAGGAATTTACCCCAATAGTAAGTAAATTATAAGACATTATTTGATACAGTTTAAAAACTCATAAAATTAATCAATTTTAAGCAAGAAAGACATCCGTGCAATTTTTATTTTCTAAACATTTTATTCTTAAATTAATCCTTCTTAAATTACATTTTATTTTGAATTAATCCTAAGAAAGAGATTTCAAGAAATCTAGTAAGATGGAAACTCTCTTTTAAGGAATTGAGTTCACTAACAAATGCAAAGGACTGGCGAGTTGGTGGTCCAAATATCTAGGTTGTTGTTTTTTTAATGCTATTGCATATATATACACTCCTAAACAAAAATGATACACCATGAATGAATAATATGTATGGGGAAAAAATTTGAAAATGGAAACATATGTATAAAAAATTAATTGTTTAAAATTTCAAAAGGAGCCGAGTCTTTTATGGTGATAAAGATGCATGTAGCAAATTAATAAAACACTAATCTACCTCTGGCTCTTATGCAAGTAGCTATCTGGCTTGGCACCGATTCATAGAAATAGCAGATATTTCTCAGCAGTATTTCTCGCAAAACACTTTCCAAATATTTAAACAGATTGGAGAGATTCTGAAATGGTTCGAGGTACCTGCTCAGAGGAGCACAAACCTGCTCTATTGAAAAGTCTAACTTGTGTTTGACAAGCACTAGGACTACCAGCAAAATAAATAAATAAAGTGATTTCTCACTCAAATGCAAGCCCAAGGAGCTTGAAAAGAAGGACAATAAAACAGGTATAGACAATCACCAATATTCTACAATGATGTCATGGAGGAAACCAACAATTTTTAATACAAATTAAAATGTCACCCTCACCATAACTCCCTGTTATCAGGCTATGTAGTTATGAAATGTGTCACAGTCAGATTAGTATCCTACTGCTGATCTGGAAACCTCTGAGCACATCTGTATTGGTCATCAGGGATCAATCTGAAATGGGACTCATCTCTAAAAACATCCTACTCTGGTCAGCAAGGTCTCAGGTTGAATAACCTTTGCCTATATATGCATAAGCAATAGATAACTGGTGCAATGAGCATTATGAGAGACTTATTTTTCAAATTGCCTATCAAAAAGTTCTCATGTCCTGGCTACAAATTATTGATAACTAGACTCTTCAGTTCATTGATGATGTATTAGCAGCAACAGAACTGACAACAGTTTTCCCAATTTTAAAACATGTTTAAGCTGAAACCTTACTGTCTATATAAATACCACACCTCATTTATTTTGTGAATTGTTCTAACCATCATATACAAGAGAGTGATGACAATTCTATTATATCTATAGGTTTGCACCATCTTTATGAAATTTTATTTTTTTTTTTTTTTTTATGGTTCAACTATTCCTGCTCACTCTGTCCAAAGGTGGCATTGCATAGACCTAAAAGCTCAGCGATGCTTCATTTAGACCATTTTGTTTCCTTATAGTTAATTGCACAGTCTCTTTGAAAGATGACACACGCTCATACAATAAACAAACTTATATACAAAATATTCATAAATTTACAGCAAGTAGATGGAAAGAAACACAAAAAGAAATTATGTTTTAGAAACAAATTACCTTCCTTTTTATACTTTCTGTACAGTTAGTGGTGATGCTCTGCAGCTCTAGCTATGCAATAACAGGTAAGCAAAATTTAAACATTTATTGAAACATCAAAAGGTTTTTACATACAAAACTTCACTGCAGTCAAATTACTCCTTAATGCAGCTTATAATTTTGTCTCTTTGAATGTATTCATTTTTCATCCTAGACAGCAGGATGTTCAAGTATACTAAGCGAATAGGCAATTGAGAAAAAAATTACCGAAAACATAAATAGATTAATATGTCACCTTTGATGGAAAAGTTAAACTTTGAGGGACCCCCCCCCCCCAACACACACACTCTCATTTTGTTATCAAATTGTCATTTGGTATCAAAATTTGATTGCTACTTCATGGAGTTGGCGACATCATTTTATGTTGATTTCTCAAAATCTGAGAGACCTGGATTCATCATGATGCACCAGAAATCAAGCAAAATCAAAATGGTGGATTGCTTCCAGTAAATCTTATCCAAAAAAAAGTGAAGATTGTCTCATCGGTTGGAAAAGTCATGACGGAGAATTTTCAAGATGGGAAAAGCGTCCTGATCACAGATTTTAGACAGCTATATGGCAAATCACAATGCTTACTAAAAACAAAATATTTTTGAAGCTATGAACACATTTCAAGGAATTTCCAAAGACTTATTGAATGATTCCCATATATACAGACAATGTCATCCATCAGAATAAAACTAGCTCCAAAAAGTAAAAATATTACAAATTGTTAGCACAAATAATCTAATAGTCACTTCAATTACGTAATCTTGCAAGTTTTACGACATTTTGTAGTAAAAAAATTTATTACTTTTGTAACAGCACCAGTCCTGAAGTACAACTTTTGTATCTTAAATAAATTTTGGGTAATCTATGTACTATGCAAATAGATAGGCAATCTATATACAATTGAATATCAGTTTTGTATAATTATTAAGTGTCCAAGTGGATCTTGAAATTGGAAATTTAAGAAGGGATATACATTTTATTGAAGTTTTGATTAGGTAACTCACAATCATTAACATTATTATGCTGATGTATAAAAAGTGAACAAAGCATACTAAAAATGAAAGTATCAATTTGAATTTTACGCAAAACTCCAATTCCGAAGATCCATTCTTAATAATTAAGATGGCTAATGTACCTTCAGGTTTCCATGCTTAGTATACTGTAAAAATTTATATAATTATTGAATATTAATATTACAAGCAACAATTTTTATTTCATAAAGTGTTAAATTAGCAATTGTTTTACAATTGTATATTTTGCTAAAAACTTTTAATATTTACTTATGAAAAAGGTCTAGACTACTTAATAGAAATTACAGCATTTGAAATTTTTTAATAAGAATCTTAGTCATAATTTATCAAAATTTATATTCCCTTTGTTTTGGACTGTAAGCAAGTAAAAACAACTCAAAAAGTGAAAATATTAATACATATACAACTATGATTAAGTTTTTTTAAAAATTACTTTTAGGAACAGGACATGATGATTTAGTAAATGTTCTTGGAGGTATGGTACCATTGACGGGATTTTTATGGAGTCTTAAGTTTGAAGGTTTATATGCTGGAAGTCTACTTCGAGGCACTTCATTTGACAATGGTGAATTCCATTTTTTCCTAATAGTAGTTGGCACTGTAGCAGCTGTAACTGATGATATGCCATTTCGAGTTGGAACAGGAATGCCATGCCAACCTTGTGGCAAAGAAGACACTAAAAAATTGAGCTCTCAGTACACATAATCCATTGCAATTAATAACAATATCACTATAAATTACATGAATATGTATTTAAGTACACAAAAAAAAATCTTTTTCAGTGACAAAAAAAATCTTTTTTGTCACTGAAATCTTGTTAAGGATTAAAATTTTCTATTAAGAATATAATTAAGCCTTAACATGACAAAAACAAGAAATTAAACACTTTCTAGCTACTTATATCTCTACCCTATATGGTCTGCTAATCACAACCAATATATCTTGCAATTCTGAAACACAATCAGAAGGCAAAGTTAACATATAGTTAAGTGGCACCTCACTCTCCATGACAAGAAACTTTGGTAGGCAAATATGCATAACACCCATAGTTATTGTAAACAGTTCCAATGTAAAGATCAGGAAACACAGCCTACATGCCTTGCAATTTGAACCAGCTTGCATTCAACTTTCCACATAATTTGAATGTCCTTGCCAGATTTAACAAACATCCTCTCTTTTATATGAAAACCTTTAGTGGAATCAGAACTGAACCATAACCAGTAACAAGCTCAATGCCGTGATCAAGCAGCAATCAAGGTCATAACAAACTTATCTTACATTTAATATTTATAGGTTATTAAAGATATATTTACATGCATAGATTAAAGTATTTTATTTCCTCACAAAAGAAATGTAGGATGTGCTCTTCCATATTATTCAGTACAGACTTAAAACATAAGAAAAGAAGAACACAAGGAATAGATCTTATAATTTTTTTAATGCTAGAAAGGATATAAACTGGAAGATGCCTGATATGATAATTTAACAACTACTTATTTTGTTTATCAGGACATTGGATATTTTACGTGACCTATTTAGAATTTTTAGAACTGAGCAAATAGGTTGGATAAATGAGAAAGAAAAATATATGCCGTCACTGCCCGAAAACATTTAGACTCTTATTCAATAGATTTTGCAAATCAAATGTATTCCATAGAAAAAATGCATTTTAAAATATTAAATGCCATTTTTAATTTTATGGAGGTTGTTCTTTCTAGAATGATTACGTTACTTATTGCATATCATATTTAGTCATTTAAATACCAAGTAATGCTACTTAATTCTGTGTTTATATTTTGTTTCTCCTTCACTTAGAGTTTAGAAATTAAAGCAAATTTTATTAACAGACATAAATTTTTTTAAAAAAAAAAGTGGATTTGGAAGGAAAAAGTATAGCAAACAAAATTTGAAATTGTATTTTAGTTTCAAGCCAAAGGTAATGGGGAAGAAATAAGCTAAATGTACCAGTTTGGTGTTGAAAATACATGGTATGACTTCAATTGAAAAATATCATACTATTGCAAAAAATTTTCTACAATATGCAAACATGCACCTCGCAAATTTCATCCATAAGAACACATCACTATGTGATATAATGCACAAATACATTGCTAATACAATTTATATATCAATAGAGTATTAAATACAGGGTTGAAATACAGTTATTCAAGAAAAAAACACATTTTCCAAAGAAAATTATTTTTGATTTCCTTTCAGTAATGTGCTTTAAGAAAAATACCTGTTTCTGAATACAAAAACTACAAAATACTTTTTAGATGCTCAAACTCAATGATAAAAGTTTTTAATACTTGTCTATTATAGCGGCGCCTGTCAAATTACAATTACGCCAAGTCGTCGCCAAACGCATGAAGCCTATATTTTGATAGAACCTACTTGGCGATACTTCTTAGTCGCTTGGCGATTAATCATCAGGCGCCGCTATAATAGATAAGTACCAAGTTTTTAATAAGGTGACTAATCATCCTCCTTTCGTAGGTTCTGTCCTTCCACGAAAAGAGTCCCTTTTCCTGTCCTCCTTTTCGATATTTTAAAACTAATCTGTTAATCTCTCTATTCAGATATGCCATGCCAAAGTGTTATACAAATGTTGAATACAAAAAACTTTTAGGATATTCAAAAGTTAGATGGCTAGCTCCAACACCTGCTATAGAGCATGTTTTACAATTATTTGAACCTCTCTATTCATTTCCTTTTTTTAAGTTTAGATAAACGTTCAAAAGTTCTTGAATCATTTTGCAATTAGGAATTATCAGATATTAATGTATTTTGTACATCATCAGGCATCTATTTTCCACAAAATGATTAAAAAGATTGAAAGTGATTTCAGCTAAAGAAGTTAATCTTATTTTGAGCAATTTAATCCTTAAATATAAATAATAGTTTGAAAAAAAAATTATTCTTTTAATAATAAAAAGAAAATTGTCAATCAAATCTGTGCATAACAGAAAAGTGCACCAAAGATGTTTCATTCAATATGAAGGATATTTCTAGCTCCGAAATCACCAATATAATGTTAAAAAATGATATAATGACAAAAACTATTCATTCAATGAAAAAATATTCCTTTAATTAAATAATTAAAAAGGGATGCAAGCATAATTAGTGTATTTTTGTTTTGAATTAATAAAACGTTCAATTTATTTACGCTGTACTTGTTTCTTAAATTTTTTCATCCTCCTATTGATCGTAACAAAATTGAGTCACCTATTTTTAACAAAATAAAAATTACAATCCCTTGATTAATGACAAAAGCAACACAGTATTTTTATAAATTTTTTCGTTAATTTACGCAGCATATGTACATTCTTAAACAAATGCCTGTTAAAGTAAAAACGTTCTGATCAATTTAATAGGAACAAATTATTTATTTTGAAATTTTTTAATGCTTTTTTTAAAAACGAATTACATTTAATACACAAAATATGAATATATAATACAAGTTAAAAAAGAATAAGACCTTATCTGAAAAATAAAAATTTGATTAAAATACATTACTCTTAAAAACTTATATAAAAATTGCAATTTTCCTTTTGTATTTAGTAAAGGTACTGAAAACAGGAATAAAGAGCGAATTTTTGAATTGTAGTATACAAGTAAGTATTTTAGAAAAATAGATAAAAAAAATTCAATGGTTATTCTGGAACAAGAAAAATAATCACGTTTGTAAAATATATATAACAGCACTTCATTAACTGGGAGGTTTTTAAAGAATTTAGAAAATAAAATGAATAAATATAAAATGAATTTTCAAATTGGAAATTTCATTTAAAAAATAATTACTCACTATTACAGCATACACGAATCACGTTACGACTTCTCCAATTATTACACTATTATTTTCGACATTGCGCATAAAAGAATCTCTTACAAAATACATATTTTATACATTTAATCATAGTTCAAACAGATGTAATACATTTTTGCGCGAAAAATTGCATATAAAGTGTTGCCAATAGTCTGCATATGGTATTTAAATCAGTCATAGACACATTTCGCAATAAAACATTTTTTAAATCATCTTTTATATTTGAGTTAATATGTAAAAACTATGGTAAAAAATTTATCAGTCATTTCATAAATATTAAAATGATATTTTGCGAATTGTTGTGCAATTTGTTCATTTTTGCATATTATCTATTCCGGACTTTGCTTGTGTTTATTTTCCTAATATTTTGATAGGAATGAGGAGGCGTGTCCGTATGAGCGCAGTTCGGATGTGACCATGGCAGCGGATTTAGCGTTCGGTAATAGTTTGTTTTGTGAAGTTAAAAAGTTTAATTCTTTACAAGATGTCTAACATCGAAGAGCGTAACTAATATTTATATTTTCTTCGTTTGCTGAAAAAATTTATTAATTTTTGTGTTCCAGTAATTTTAATAACAGCAACTTCAATATGCAATGAAATGCGTTTGTCCTACAAATTCTATCTAAACCGCATAATTGAAAAATTAAGATAATTCTCTTCCATACTCTATATTTTTAATTTAATCAAATCGAGGAATTTTTTAAAATGTTAGATGTGAGTCCAACTTATTTCCGAAGCATTTTTTAAAAATTTCTCCCTTTTTTTCAATTTATGTTTAGTTATTAGTAAAATTTTTTGTTCTGTTAACGAATGCGCATCCTATAACTTCACAAAATTCATCCGGTTGTTGAAACAGCCGTTGCTGAGCTGAAGAAATTTTATTTGCGTCATTTATTGATATTTATATGTATGAATGAAGCAGGAATTTAAAATTCATGTCATCAGTTCCTTTACATCATCACCTGTTAATTTAAATGAAACTTTGAAAATATTTTACATTGCTTATTTTTTGCCTCTGAATTTCATGATTTCAGTATGCATAGTATATTCAATTGTTAGAAAGTGTATTTTGTTGAACAAATAAATGGGAAATTTGTGTGCTAAGAAACTTGTTACATTTGTGTAATATGATTTGCAGAAATATCATACTCTGATTTATAATGTTCACTTTAAAACTTGAATTTCTCTTGTAAATTTTTAATTTTTCAAATTGCATCTTGTCCTCAAAGGTGTGTCATCTTTTCATTGTTTTGTAATATAAATTTATAATTATCAGTCTTTTGTGTTCATGATGTACTGGATGAATTTATCTATTTTTCCAATCACAGGATCAGTGACATATATCGCCAATAATAATCTTAAACATGTACTTTTAAACATCATAATATAGCCTGATTACTTCTAAATTTTTTTGTTGCTTTTTTTTTTTTAAAAAATAAAGAATTTATAAGGAATATTTTTTATTTATATAATTAAGGTAACCATTACAAAGTTGGTGTTGAAGTTTTATTATATGTATATATGCACACATATGCATTAATATTATCTTATAATACTTGCTACCTTTCAAATTTCATTTATCTTTTTTAAAGGGAAAACAATTATACTGTTCTGTTTTGGTTATGGGACTTTGATTACCATGTCTTGTGTTTTAACTGATGCAATATAAGCTGCTGCAACAATTAGTATTGTGTTGATTTAAGATATAAAATTAAATACCTCTGGTGATAATATTGAAATAATTATTTGTATCCTTTAGAAATAGGCAATAAATCTTATTTGAATTAGCTTGTAAGGATATAATTACAGCTTATTACAAGGAATCAAGTTAATTTTTAAAAAGTTTTATGAGAAAATATTTTTCACTTTGTGAACTAAAAACTATGGATTTATATACATTAGATAAAACAGAACTTATCATAATTTGTCTAAAAAAAGAAAAATTCAAAAATATATTAAAATATTCTTATATATAAATGTAAATTACAACATCATTATTTGGGCTTTCTGAACATTTTATGAGTAATAAATTAAAAATAAAGCTACTTTAAATAGAATCTGAATGCTAATTTACTTATAATACGAATTGCTTTTTTGGTCATGGCCACAAAGTCAGCTATATAAAATCAAGGGTCAAAAGAACACTTTTATTTATCAGTACAATTTTATTGGTATACCAATTTAATCAGGATATTTATCCATGAATTGTCACACCCTTAAAATTGACAGGCATTTAAAAATTTAGCTTAGTATCTGCATGATTTCTACAGACAATATATGTCAACCCTTCTCAGAGATATTCTAAGTTGAATAATTGTCTTTGTCATTGAGTAACATACCCAGAAATTATTAATTTTGGGGAGCATATCGTCATTACCATGAAAGAAGCAATTTTGAAATTTAGAATAACCACTTAGTAAAAAATGTGCTTTCTCGGTTTTATTGGGCCGCGGTAGCCTAGTGGTCAAGATCGCGGACTAGCGACCGGCGGTTTTCGCTCAGTCGCGGGTTTGATCCTTGGCCGCCAAGGACCTGCCGTGTAGCCGGGGCTGATGCACGTTAAATCTGTTTGGGGCCCAAAGTCCTCCCGAAGGCGTGGTGTGGATGTTAGGAGAGGGGGGTGCCAGCTCAGGTGTCGTCCTCGTCACTTGACCGTGGTTCAAAATTACGAGGTCCGTCACCAATAGCCCTCGTGTTGCTTCTAGTGCGACGTTAATAAAAACTAAACTAAACTTCTCGGTTTTATTTTTCCTGTTTAAAACTGTTCGAGTATTGTTAGAATTTTATCAAGTAATAAAAATTATAAAAATGAAAATTATTGAATAAAAATAAGATACCATAAAAATAAAATTACTTTTTTGGGGGGTGCATTTTCTATAGGGATGCATCCACCTTCCTCTCTTCATTTACAAGCCTCAGGATACCCTACTGATCCTTCTCTATTTTCGACCCTCCTTCTTGTCAACCACTTTTAATCTTTTTTTCAACTTCATGTCTAGACCACAGTTTAATATTGTTTGACGCAGCATAATCATATCTGGCTCTTGCGTCAATAAACTTGTCACTTCATTTACAAGCGCTGACCCAGAGGCCTCCTTTTAGAGACAGCGAAGACTTTTCTGTTGTCTTCTCAGGAATCAGCTTAGTTGGAATCCTTTCTCTTTGTGATAAAAGAATTTAAGCATAATGAACAAAAAAGTTTTTTTTTTTTTTTTTAATATCTGCCAGAAATATTTCAATTTCAAGCCTAATCTTGGGGTTGCATATGTCCCTTTGCATCCTTTCTGAGTGTGTCACTGTTCTATCCATGTTAATTTAGCATATCTAAATGTTTTTAATAGGCAACTCTCAGTTTGTTTTTCCATCACCATAAAACCCCACAGTCACTCACTCACTATATTTTTCCATTTCCATCACAGAGAGTGGCAAAAATGCTCTGGTGGGAAGTTTTCTCATTGAATGTTCTTGCTTCCTTGGCCTATCGATTCTCTTTCTTGTTGCTTTCAATTTCCACGTTTGGAAGCATCCACTGTATGGCATACATTTTTCTTATGGAACTTTCTATAATTCTGAAATGAGTATAAATTTCTTCATTTAGCGAGGTCTTGCCATGTTGGATGGTTAAAATCAAGAAAATTAAAATAGAAATATACTCCAATGATAAAGATATATATGCATATACTGACAGCTCTTCTGATGAAAGATTTTCAAATAGGGGTTCTGGTCATCTACCATCTGGTATTGTAAGATAAACATCCGAATCAATATTTGAAAATGTTTCATCAGAAGAGCCGTTAGTACATGAACATATCTTTATCTTTAGAGTTTATTATTTTAATTTTCTTGGCTCTAGTGATTATTGGTAGCTCATTTTTGGGGCATGAATTTTGCTGTTGTTTTTGTATTGTTACATTAGGAAGACCTGTGGTATGAAAAAGTTATTTTTAAATAATTAGATTCTCGAGTTCTATGTTTAGTTGATCCCAAAGCACCCTAGTTGTATTTTTTCTTTCCTATAGGGTTTACTGTCTTTGGGAAAGAAATATCACTTGGGGGTCACATGATTCCCAGTGACATGCCTGTGGGATATCTTAGCAATCCTTCTCAATTTTTGGCTCTTTGTGTCAATCAATTTAAACTTTCTTTCCTCTTTTTTTTTTTTCTTCTAGTGTCTGGATCACAGTTAAATTTTGTTTTGGCACAGCTTAGCCATATCTGGCTTATGTGCCATAAAACTTCCCCATCGTTTGCTCATTCTGTGTTTAGTGTTGCTCTCACTTCATGAACATACTGAATTGTGAAAGTTCTCCAAAGTCCTAAGTTTTTTGTAACTATCAATGATATGTGTTCATCCATAAAACTTTTGGTGTCATTTATGAACTTAATTATGTTATACAAATATCTCTTGCTAATAGTTTCCAAACCATATTCTTTTGCAATCTTTTTGTTGCTTATGGACGAAATAAATCCTAGTGTAATTGTAGCAGCCTTGATCTGCAGACTTTCTATGGAAAATCAAGAAGTATGGACCTAAACAGGAGATGTGTATTTCATAATTGGCCATATTAATGTTGTATACTTGTGTCTGTGTCTTTGGAAAGGCACTTCGCTTTGTTCTTTTTAGGTTCTTATTCATTTGTAGTTTTTTAAGTATCACTCTTGATATACTTCAGGATCAAGAATAATTTCCAATTTCTTGAGATTCTCTATTATTTGAAGGATTATTATATTAAATGCAGAAATTTTATCGTTTAAAAAGGTTCGACATTGAAATTTTGGCAGTAGTTGTAACAAATATTTGTGGAGTACGCATTTGACAATTTATCGGTCTATCTACTAATCTCATTAGATTAAATTTCGTGAGAGGATATTAATACTTTAAAAATGTATTAGTATCCTCTGACAAAATTTTGGAGCAGCGGTAGCCTAGTGGTCAAGGTCGTGGACTAGCGGTCGGCTGCTTATGTTCAGTTGCGGGTTCGATCCTTGGCTGCCAAAGACCTGCCGTGTAGCCGGGGCTGATTCACGTTAAATCTGTTCGCGGCCCCAAAGTCCTCCAGTTGGTGTGGTGTGGATGTTAGGAGAGGGGGGTGCCATCTCAGGTGTCGTCCTCGTCACTTGACCGTGGTTCAAAATTACGAGGTCTGTCGCCAATAGCCCTCGTGTTGCTTCTAGTGCGACGTTAATAAAAACTAAATTCTCTATTATTTGAATCTGAACTCTGTTAAAAACTTTTTCATATAAATGACCCCTATGAAAAAGCTTTTATCTGTATAAATAAAAGCTTTTTTTTTGGGGGGGGAGGTATCCATTTTAATAAATTTGTGAATGCTCAATTTAAAAAATTATCAGACTTAATCATTTGGCAGAGATGTTACTATGTCGTTAGCATAGCATTTAATTTTTGTGTCTCCAACTAGGTTTGGATGAATGTTAGGTATTTTTTCATACCCCATGGAAGGGGAAGGAGTTGGCCTTGGGAGCAGACATCTGTTTCGTACTCTGGACCAGTGGGTCTGAAGAATGTTCTCCGGTTGCTTTTTGCTGTGCCTCTGTGCAAAGAGACCTCTCTCTTAGCTAGGGCTTTTAACTTCTGGCCTTGTTGAAGAAAGCCACTGCATACTCCCCTTCCAGTATTTTTGGAATGATACGAAGAGAAACATTTTGATTTTTCCAGTCATTACTGCAATTAATATATATAATCTCCCTGTTGAATTGAGTTTTGCATCGAACATTTTTCCATTTGGCTTTGTCGGCTGTCTCTAATTGAGTAGCAGGTTTTGTCTATATGTGCCCATTGTCAGAATATCACTAGTTGTGATTTATGTGCACTTGTCTTAATTAGACTTGCAGAGGCTACTGTTTTGCATTGGGGACATATGCAACTGGTAGTTTTAGGCTGTGCCATCCTCTAGTGTTCAAGTCCTGTGTCACCACTTCAGCATTAACTGGTTTTTCAATCCTGTGGAGGGAGGAGAGTAATTGTGATCTTGAGAATCGGAGTTTCAAACCCTGTACCAGTGGGTCCAAAGAATGATGACTATTTGATTTTTTTCTGTGCCTCTACCAATTAGGTTAAAAGAGATCTCTCTCTGTCTAGTTATTAAGGCATTTTAATTCCTGGCATTGTTATTGAAGAAAGCTGCTGCAAATGTTTATTTAGAATAGAAAAAAGTACAGGGTTCCAAACAGAATCCTAGAGGAAATCTACTAATACCCTCCTATCCTTGGTTAAATCTCTTGTTTCTCAGAAAATCTGCAATCCAAATTGGGGCATTTCCATTGACTCCATGTCCATGTGCAATCTGTATTAGCTTTTGTCTCTAAATGGCATCAAAACCAGATGACTTTCAAAAAAAATATGGCAGTAATCTTTGTTAATTTTTCTCAGAAGCTAGTATGAAGAAATGAAGTAGATATATATGTTAAATCTTATCAAGCAGGAAAGTTGGGGTAGCTCCATTATTATTGTAAACATATAATTTTCAATCCAATTGTTATTTAGCGACATTTTTCTGTTTTGTAGAAATGGTTAGTGACATTTTACATGTGTACCATAATCCAACATCAAATAAACTAATATGCTAAAATATTAAGAAATAGTTATTTATTAATAATTACTACTGTAACAGATTAGTAGTCATGTGAGCTACATGAACAGTCTTAAGTCGAGCCAGGAACTTGAGTTTAGATTTCATTAAAGAATCATTGCATAGAATGATGTTGGCTACTCCACGCTAAATGTAATTGAGCATCTTGGTCCTTGTGTTATATGGTTTTTATGATTAGGAGAGTGAGTTAAAAGCTTAGTGTTATCCTTGTCACTTGATCATGGCTCAAAATTAAGATATGTTTCCAATAGCTCTTTTTTTTTTCTCTAGAATGATGTCAAATGTATTGTTATTTAATGTTCTTCTAAAAAAGCAGCTCTCTTCATTTTGAGTAAAAAATATGATAAATTTGAATTCTAGTAAAAATATTAAAAAAAAAAAAAAAAAAAAAATCCAAATTGAAAATGTAAGGAATTATAAAGCTATAGTAAAGAAAAATTAGAAGGATGGAGAAACTGTTTTAAAGTTAAAAACAGATTCTTATAGTTATCATTGATTTATAAATCTATGTATTGGAAATAACATTATAAAAGTTGCATCAACAAGAAAAACTTGTCTGAAATTCAACTGAAGGTTTATGATACAGTACATCCAAAACCTTCTAATAATAATAAAAAAAAAAATTTGAAGATTTTATTACACGAATTCTGAATCATTGTAATAAACTGTATGTATGTTGATCCATATTTTGCTTTCTTATTTTTATGTATTAAAATATATCAGTTTTTGTGATGTCTTATAGGATTGATATAAAAACTATATTTTTTTATTCATGACTCAAATGAAACGATAAATAGTTACTAGGGGTCAAATCTAATTGGATCTCAATATCTCTTATTGGGATGTGAAGACTTATAGTAATTTATTTCCTTGGGTGTTATTCAAAATGGCAGTATATGTTAGAAACTGTGTATTTTATATTATTCTAATTGTTTCTTGATATCATTTCTTGAATATATTCTGTTTGTTTACAGGTAATGTTCCACCTTATTATCGTGAGATGTACGATATTGTATGTCCAAGTCAAGAAAATATTGTTGATCATGATATGTTTATAAAACTCCTTGTAAAATCAAGTTTACCCAAACAAACATTATCTCAGGTAATAACTCTTGTTAAATTAATTTTACCTTTAATTCTCAAGTTCATAAAGTTTCATGATAAATCAGAAAGTATTTTTCTATTAATTATTTCTCTATGTTTTTTTTCCCCTTATTGTTATACATATATATTTTATAAGGCCATATAATAAGTTTAAACTGTCTCATTGGTGTATTTAGGCTAATTTTTGTTTCAAGTAGTAGTTAAAAATCATTGTCTACTAAACGATGGTTATAAAAATAATTACAGTCAGACTCGGCATGATAATAAGCTTTACATGTGATTTTACTATGGTTCCTTTGATAAATAATTGTTTGCAGTATCATTTCCAGGCATTGTGGAGTCATTCTTATTTTTTTCTAATTCAGATTGTTATTTTGTTTGGATGATGCAACGACTTAACGTTAAGAACAGACACTAATACCTTTTCTTTTTGTTATATATATATATATATATATATATACGTATTGTTATATATATATATATATATATATATATATATATGTATTATCACTTCTTGCAAAGTGGATTAATTTTTTTTTTTTGAAAGAAATTGTCATGATCTCACAGACAATGAGGTAAGCTTTGTATTCAACCATTTTGTATTAATCAAATCTTAAGAGTTATAAATAGTGTCATAACACAAAAAATTTACATCCAATGTTGAAATTTATATTATTATTCATATTTTTTAACACTGTAACTTACAGTATCATAATCTTGGAACCTGTCTGCTACAAATTTATCAGATTACACTGTATTACTGAAAATAATTTTGAATAAATCATTTAGTCATGTATAGTTACTACAATGATGTCCTAAAAAAAAATTTTAGGAATCAAATTCACATAAAACTTCTGTTAAGTTGCGTGTGATTTGTGTGTGTGTGTTTTGATTATAAAATGTCTTGTAAATTTTTTAAATGATATTATTTACTAATGTTTTTTTTTTAAAAGATCTGGGACCTTGTTGATTCTCGACAAGGCTATTTATCTCGAACTGGTTTATACAAAGCTCTTGCGCTTGTAGCTTTTGCACAACAAGGAAAACCTGTAAGTGAAAAACTCATTCAGAATTTTGCTGGAGAAGGTGAGCTGTAATTATTAAATTTTTGAATTCATGTATATTGTATTATCAATATTGATTGTGTAATTTATGATTTTGCTGCCGTATAAAACTGCATAAATTTAGTACTAGGATAGAATATTAAGAATATTAAACATTAATGTGAGTTTGAATATGTACATTCATAGGACAGATAGGATGGAATGCTTCACATACATACTTAGCAATTTTTAATTTACTACAGTAAGTGACTGATTAATTTACCAGATTAATGGCGACAAAGCACATGAAAAGGAAATTTCAATGATTGTTGGAGGAAAATCTTCTCACAAGTAAAAAAAAAAAAGCTTCATTTTTAATAAGTCTTTTCTTTTGCATCTAAATATATTTCTTTTTAAAAGCTAGAACAACCCTGTTTTTGTATTGAAAAAACATTAAGCACCAGTGACTGGCCTTACTTTTTATCAACTACTATGGGATTAGCATGGTACCTCCTAGAACATTTCTTTATACAACTGGATGTGTATTCTGTAATGATAGAGAGAATATGAATTTATTTATAATTAGCTTATTTGAACCTGGTTGCATCAATTTTTGATCATTCAAAAATATATGTTGTGTAACACCAATTGAAATAGCTCCCATTAATTCTGAAAAGGAAATATTTGTAAAACTCTTTAATGACTAATAGATAAGTTATTCAACAACTATTGAATTTTTGTATCTAAACTATCATTGCCATCATAACTTGTATGAATAAATATAGCTTATGTGAAAATATACACTTGCGTAAAGGTCTTTTTTTAAAGCTTACACATATTTTGTTGGTTTATAAAAAGTACTATATTAGGTTTCTAAAGTGGAAAGGATCAAGTTTTATTGTTGATATTTTTAAATAGTGTTATTATTTAGAATATCAAAAGTATACTCTTAATATGTGTACATTATTGTTCTGTTTCGAACTTTCAAAAATATTGCTTTTTAGACTTTGACATGGAATATATAAACATTAACAATTTTTTTATATACTTTTACGAAATTATATCTTTTCATAGTTTTGTTATTTCTAATAATTTTTAACAGTTAGTCTCTTGACTATTTTCAAAGGGTTTACGGTTCAAGGTTGTTAAAGTTAACAAAATGTCTATTATTGAATTATTAAAGCTAGTTCCCATTTTGTACATGCATTTTGAATCCAAATAACAGGATAATAAAATATCCTTGTACAATATAAAATGCTGTTAATGTTTATTTATTTTTTAAATTTTAACATTGGGTTAAACTGCAGCTCAACGAACATCTAATTTTATGACTTTGTTTGCATTCAAATCTTGAATAGTTACATTTTATATGTAATATTGAATTAACATATATTAATACCATTCTTTGTGCTTTATTTACTATCATTTTGTTATATTTTAATAAGATGCAATCTATGATGAATCAATACTTATAATCAGGTTTTTTATCATGCTCTTAGAAAAATTATTATTATCAAGCAGTAATTAAAATAATTTTCAATTAGTTATTTTAAGAATATATTCCAAATTTTAATTTTATGTACCTAATATTTCACTTAATGATGTAAATTTTCTTCTTTGATAGAGCTGCCAAAGCCTTCTTTGGGAGATTTAACTGATCTGAGAATTCTCAGCATACGTTTGAGAAGAGAAAAAAACCCAATGCGTTTGGGTTTGACATATCATGAAATATGTGCTCTTGATACTGTTCAAATTTCTTTAGTCCCTGAAAAGAAAGGTTTATTTTTAAAACATGTTGAATATGAAGTTACTAGTCAGGTAAGTAGGAACTTTATTTCATGCTTTTAAATGCTTCAGAATAATGAAAGTTGAAAAATTATTATTACAAAAGACTTGATATTATAATATGAATGACCTTTCAATACCACTGAAAGTTTTTATAAAGCAGATTATTAAACCAGATTATGGCAATATTATTTTGTAATCTTTAATCTTTGAAATATTTATTACACAACATTTAAAGGCTTAACATTCTTATAATTTTTTTTTCAGAGAAATAAATCAATGGTTCAGAGAAGATATAATGATTTTGTTGCCTTGCAAGAGCTTCTGTTACAAAAATTTCCTTATCGAATGATTCCGCAGTTGCCCCCTAAAAAAGTTATTGGTGGTAAGGAGCATATTTATACTTATTTGTCCTTCTATTTGTGAATTTCTTTTTATCTTGATTTAATTTTAAATTAAAACAGTACTGGTGATAAAGCAATTGTCTTTTTTCTTTGTGTTTTTAAAACGATAAGTATTATTGGTATATTGTAATCGAAGTATATTGAAATTGAAGACAAAACATTTTTGCATGAAATTTTAAGAAATGTTTTTTACTATATAAATAAATGTAATTTAATTTTTATGGCAAAATTCAAGATATAAGTTTTATATTTTTATTCACTTAAATCTTAATAGGTATATGCAATTATACATAAAATGAATAAAATTTATTTCTCATGCGAGATAAATTCTCTCAATTATTAATTAAAATTTCTAATCAGAAAAAAGTATTGTGTAATATTATAAATTTTTGCTCTAAAAATATGTGAAATTTTGATTAGTGGCAAATATTTTAATTATTCTTGCATTGAATTTTTTGTTGTTTTCGATCATTTAGCAAAGAGAATTCTTATTCAATCTAATGTTTATTTTGAGTATAATTCTACATATATCCCCATGGAACCAATCAATGCTGATATAAAAAAAAAAATTTCAAAATTTGTGATTATTAAATACCTTTGAGGTTTAATAAGTAATACAATTAACTATCCTGATTATTTATAAATTATTTGATTTACTTTTGTAATGAAACAACCTAAATACTGGTAATTGTATAAAAAATTAATTTAATTAAAAATGCTAGAATAACATGTTTCTTCTAGGCTCCTAATATGTGTGTATGTGTTTTCAGCTGATGACCAGTTTATTGAAGAAAGAAGAAAATCTTTAAAGAGATTTCTTAATTTACTTGCTAGACATCCTGTTATATCAGAAGATAAAATACTACATTTCTTTCTTACATTTGCTGGCACAGTATGTTTATAATTTGCATTGCTTTTGAAAATTTTGATATCCATGTTTATAAATACATGCCAAGTTTCTGTTTAGAAATTTGATTTAATCCTGTTGCTGTAATTTAATTCATAATTTCATCTCAAAAGTCATTAATAAATATATTAAGGTTTTTATTTAAACTTTATAGTATCGGCGATTTGTATTTTACTTGCAGATAATATTTTTACTTGGTTTTGAAAAGTTTTATTTGCTTACAAACTTCATCTTTAAAAAATTATACCATTAAAAGTGTATTTGATAATGAAATGAACTAAACTTATTTAGTAAAGTATATTGAAACTGCAATGTCTTAAAAGTAATGTTAGCAAAGAAAGCAAAATATATAAAATTTAGTCTGGATAAAAACTAAAATTAATTTTACTATCATAACTCCTAAATGTTAAAATATTTGTCTATTATGAATAATTTCTCACTGTGACAGTTTCACTTAGAACAATTACTAACTTGTAAAACCATTTTGTATGTTAAATTTTTAAAACACTTAGTTTGATTAACTATTCTATTAACTATTTTCTTTTCAAAATTTTGCGATGTAATGATTAAAGTATGCAAAACAGAAATTTGGAGGGGGAAAAATAACAATAAATAGCATTAGTTATTAACAATAAAAAATGAAATTCTTATACAGTTATATTGACTACTGTATAGTATTAATCTTTACAATTGTCAAATTATTTTCAGTTCAAATTTCTTGAGTATTAATGAAGGAAAATGTATGTAAATTTGATAGAAAATGTTTAAATAACATTAATACATTATATTTATGTGTTTATGTAATGCATCAAGGAATTTACATAATGTATCAATATTTCTTATGTTTTGCACATTCTCACTTTTATCCCGAAATTTCTTGAAAATTTGTAAACATTTTGGTTAAAAAATTCATCTTTAATAAAAGATTCTTAATTAAAACTTTCATTGTTTCTATTACCAATTCCTGGCGGTAAATGTGTATATATATATATATATATATGTGTGTGTGTGTGTGTGTGTGTTTTAAAATGGAATGTTTTAAAATTTCAGGATGTTCAGCATAAAATGAAAGACCATTTCAGAGGAGTTTTGGATGAGTTTAATTCAAATGAACAAGCTAAAGAGGCTGAAGTATGTTTTTCTATTTATTTGTCATATATATATATATATTGCTTTCAGAGCAAAATTTAATTCCCCCCCATTCTAATTTAGGAATTAGTTCCTATTGATTCAACAAATCAATTAGCTATAGTTCGAGAACAAATGAAACAAGTATTTAATGGATTTCTTCAACTGAAAGAAATTGCTGAAAGAATGGTTGAAAGGAATAAGCAGGAATCTGTTGATATGTTGTTGTTTGGAAAAGAATTATGGTAAATTTTTAAACATTTTTTAGTATGCTTTGGAGATCTGTTCACTAATATAAATTCACTAAAGGGATATAAGTAATTAAAAATGTCTTAATCATCACTAACACTTTTTAAACATTTGTTTCACATTAAAAATATTAATCTTGCTATTTGCATTTTTCTTTATTTCATATAAATGACTAAAATAATGAAATAAATTTAAATATTGTTAAAAATTTGTTTCGTAAAATTATGCGATATTCATGATTAAGTTTTAAGTACCTTAAAATCACAATTAAGGAATAAAAAGGTTATTTGCATTTTTTTTTTATCCGATACATATTAGTAATTTGTAACTTTTAATTGTTCTGTTTAAATGATTGGGTTAATATTGAATAAAATTGTATTGTTTTTTCTTTAAAAAAATCTTAGTTTTCAGTGCCTTAATAATTTTTATGCAATTTTATTAAATAAACCATGAAAATGTTCTATCTTCACTTTATTTCCTTTGTTTATAAATTGTTTTTAAAATATTTGCATTACTCCCCCCCCCTTTTTTTTGCTATTGTTCATGTCTCTTAGAATCTGTGAATTTCAAATTACTTTGAAGAAACTTGAATTCTTGTGTTCTTAATGTAATAAATGTATAATTAGTAAACAAATAAATTAAATTTGAAATGTTATTTATAAAAAATCATATGTATAACTTTGATAACCCTAAAATGTTTGAAATTTTTTTTTTCTTTTATGAATTTAAATGGGTGCATAGTTATTAACTTAAAATATACAGATAAAATTTGTTTAAAAATCATTTTGCAATGATATGTTTATTTTGTTAATGTAAAATTTTTGCCACTGTTTTGATATTTAAAAAATAGAACTTTTGTGATTTTGAAGTAATTTTTTTAATTTCATAATACTAAGAACTGAATTTTTTAAGAATATTTTTAAAGGGGAGAAAATACACATATATTTAACAAAATTTAAGGGAAAAAAATTATTTTAAATTTTATTTGGTAATGTTAATTTAAATTCTTTTTATATATATATATTTCCCTTGCATATAAGTTTTAATTTTTGGTTTAATTAAAGCAAATTATGCTTTCTTCATTGGTTGTAAAATGATTTTTTAAAAATGTTCAAAAATTCTTCAATTTTTTTTTTTAAATGTTATTTAAGAACTTTTGGTTATCTGAATTATTTATTCTAATTCATGCTTTGAGGAATTTAAATAAGTATAGCTTAAAAAATTGAATATTAGTGGAATAAACTATTAAATTTAAAATTATTTTTTCTGTGATATTAATGTATATTTATATACTTAGCTCTTTAGCTAATAGTGCAAGCACTGAATCAGACTGGGGTTCTGGAGGTAATGAAACCTGGGACTATTTAAGAAATGGAATGAAAAATTTACATCCTATGATTTCCAATGTATCATCAGCATATGTTGAATTAGTGAGTTTTTTTTATATTTTTTGTTTTTCTCTTCCCTCTATAAATGCAAATGAATTGCAAGTAAATTTATCAGTTTCTTTTATTGCATTTACAGATGTAAAAGTAAAAAATCTATGTTCAAGGTTTTTTTTTATAATATCTGATTCATGTTATTTGAAATATTATATTGTTTTAGACATCATACATTATCTGAATTTTTTTTTTTTTTTTATTTTGCTGTACGAATTATTCTGATTCCACAACTTTGAAAATTCTTTACGATATTCAAAATCTTAATTCTTGTAAAATAAATTCAAAATCAATGCTTTATTAATTGACTGGTTGATACAACCTGATGCTATTTGAGTGAAATAGATAAATCTTTAAAAAAAAAAATTAGAAAACAATGGAAAGATATTTAATATCAAAGAATCATTTAAAGGTTTGAAATTGTGTAACATTGCTACATCTCTTCTTTGCTACTGAGATTCTCCCAAGGGCTTACCTTCTTTATTTTGGGAAATTTAGACTCTCTTCAAAGTAGCTTAGTGATCTTTTTCTTTCCCTTGGAATTTACTCTCATAGGTAAATAGAGGTGATGTGTTTCCAGGATACTATAGCAATTCTTCTCTATTTTTGATCCTTCTTTTTATCAACCAGTTGTTACCTATTTCTTCCCTTTCTTTTATGTGTAGATTATAGTTTCAACAAATAATGATGCAGCTTAGCTAAATTTGGCTCTTGTGCCCTAAATTTCTATCAGGTTATGAGCTATCAAGATGCAATAAATGATCAGTCAAGAAATAGTTATTCAAGTAAATCTAACTAAGTTTATTCTAATCTTAAGAATGATCAAAAATTAAATTTTTGTATTATAAACGGGGTTAACATAATGTGATAATGTTATATATTGTTCTAACCAAATTATGTCTGTTTATTATATTGTTCCAACCAAAGATTTCAATTAAAATTTTACTTATCTTAATAAAACACCAAAACTGAATCCAAATTAGAAATGAACTTTTGTAAACTAGATCTGAAGTATCCAGCCTTGGAGGATCACTTTCTCGCATCAGTATTATGCACTTATCAAATTCACTACTTTGTTTTAAAGTAATCTCTCCAATATCTCCGTTCTCTATCTGATAATTATCTATTAATTGTACTTCTTTTGTAGTAATACTGTTTTACGTAAGTGGCGGTTCCTTCAATAGATTAGGCTCTAAATTCTAATAACGTACTAAAGTTGCCCAAAGGGTTTGTTGAAAGGAAAAACCAATTGCAACAATTAACTTTACACGCAAAAGAATTAAATATAGATAGCTATTATCTCCATCTCAGCATTAGCAGTCCTTCTTCATGGAAATGAGGTTAGAAATTCTCTAAACACAAGAACAGAAATTAAATGTCTTTCAAGCTGTTTGACTTGAAAAGATAAAATTTCAAATATTCAGTTGTATTGTAAAACTTCTTCCGGGCTTATTTCTGCCCAAAATTAAAAAAAAAATGATGCTGGAAACAATTTGAATAGAATATTTAGAATGCCATCAAATACAAGAATTATGTTGTCAAGGGCTACATGGTTTCATATGGCTATAGAAGAAACTCATTTGGATGCCCAAGTTGTAGAAAGGCTCAGGAGGTAACATTGGACTGAATTAAATTGTGTGCGGCTGTTGTTGCCTAATTCATTAGCTTTTGTGGTGATGATAATCTCAATCTAAGAACTAATATTTTTGTATATAATAATAATTCAAAAGAAAATGTTTAAAATATTATTATAAAAATGTGTTTTTATTTACATAATGATTTTACTTTGTTAAAATACTTGAATAAAAACATCAAAAAATATTTTAATAATTTTTAGTAAATTTATGAAAGTATATTTCAGTTAAAAAGGGAGTAAAATTGTTGCTTTCCTTTAAAGCATTATTGGTTTCAATTCTACAAACTGTATGGTTATGCAAGGACATTTGATCTTAACCATTGAGATTTGCCTGCAATCTTTTGTAATCTACTTTGAGTGTCATTTCAATTTTAACTATGATTTTCTTTCCATGTTACATCAAATACTTTGGTTAGCTAAGAGTTAAAATAATACTTATCCACACAAAACTTTTTTTTTTTTTTTTTTTTTTTTTTTTTCAAAATTTCATTTCATTGAAAAGTATGTAATTTAGAATTTGAAAAGTCAATTTTAATTTAGCTATGTTTTCTTTTTCATGTTTAAAATTCTATGTGTGACAGATTTCATGAAACTAACTTCTAAGGCATAAATTCATATTGAAAGACTAATTAAAATATTGATAAGATATTGATACATGTGGATGTTAAAACAGTATATTTTCTAATACTGGTAAGTATCAGTATTCAGTATTATTATTGATGCTTGATACATGTAAAAAGTAACAAATATTTATATATATAATGGCAAGCTCATACAATTAAAATAATAAATGTAATTAGACATCGTTATTTGTAATTTAACATTCGATGTTAATAATGGAAATAATTTTTTTAAAAAAATATTTGTTATAACCAGTGCTGTACCCAGGAATTAATTTTGGGAAGGGGGTGCATATTGTCATGAAAGAAACAATTTTTCTACTTTAGAATTATCACTTGGTAAAAACTAAAATATATGCTAGAAAAAATTATTTCTCCTAATTAAAATTGTTCAAGGATTGATAAAAGATTTATCAAGTTGCAAAAACAAAAATCATTTAAGAAAATATTTATATTGAGGAAAAAAAATTCTTCTAACCAGAATCGGTGGAATGCAACATGTTTGATAAACGAATGAAAAATATTTAATGATTGAAAAAACATCACAATTCCAAAAATAGTTCAAAATTTGCGAGTATAATGAAATAAAAAATTTTTTTATTTATTCCTTTGTTTGTGTTTTTTTGCAAAATGCTTAAGATTTCTTCTTCACTTACAGATAAATTTTTATAAAACTGAATTTTTATTTAAACGTTTTTAAGAGGTATTGTTTCTTGAGTAGTTTCATAATTGAAGACAATTTTCCAACAGTAAATTTTGTTACATTCAAAGGCTGTCAAAAAAATTGTTACTGTTGACAATACTGTTAATAAAATAATTGTTACTGTTAATAAAAAAAATGTTGATAATACTCCGAAAATCCATAAGAATTTAAAAAATGGATTTTCTGAGTATTATCAACATTGCACTCTTGTAATGGAGACAGTAAAGACTTTCATATTCTTTTCTCAAGAATTGGCTGAGAATCATTTTTTTCTTTTATTGATGAAAAATGTTAAGCAGGAGAAGGAAAAAAAATTCAATTTTTTTTTAAAGTTTACAACATCTATAATAATAGTATAATAAAAGAATCATCCAGAAATATTTTGATTTCAAGAAAAATTCTTGGCAGGAGTATATGTCTCTTTGCAGCTTCCCCCTCTCCCCTGGGTACACCACTGGTTATAACTATTATTTAATAGTGGACATAATGTTGGAACATTTAGAGGAGTAAGTGCTCATGTTTAATCGATGTTTTTCACATTTATAGGTTTCTGAAGAGGAAAACGATGTTGTGGATGAGTTAAATTTATTTTTGGACACTTTGACAGCATATAAAGTATATAAAACTATTATTTGTTATTTTCATTTTGATTTTATTTGTTTATGAAGTAGTGTAAAGTACCAATTAAGCTTTAAAATTAAAGTATTTTGTTAAATATGTTCCTTGATCATAGTTAATTATTAAATGTATATTTTCCGAGTATAAAGCCTGTAAAAATTTCCAGATCTAAATGACTGTCCAATTTCTTGTTAATTACATATTTTAGGTCAAGCATTGTAGGAAATTGAATATTATTGAGCACATATTTCTTAAGGAATTGCTTTTTTTCTATTGGATCATTTTTAATAGTTAATACTCATTACGTGAGGTTTTTTTTTTAAGGATATATATTCTTAAGTGAAAGCAATTAATAAATTATAAGAAGTATTCATGCAATTAATAAACTATTGGAATTCAGTTACATTAACTATGTGATTTGATTGTTTATTAACTTCATATTTAGAAACAACGGGGGGGGGGGGGGTTGGCTATGGACCTCTAAATTTTGAGCCTTGGTCAAGTAACAAGTACAACATTTGAGCTGGCGCCTTCCTCTCCAAATTTCCACATCATACTAATAGGAGGACTTGGAACCCAACGGATTTCATGTGTATCAGCATCACTACATAGCGGGTCCTTAAGCTTCAACTTGCAACTTGACGGAAACAACATTGACCATGAGCTCATGACCTTATCTACCATGGCTACATTAAATCTGCGAAACCCAGAGCTAAGATTATTTTTTTCCAGTTCTAATTTTTTTATTAGTATGCAGTTAAGACACATTACCTTGAATTGGATTTTTTACTCAAGTATGAGATGGCAATTTTAACCTAATTGTTGGAGAAAGGAAATAAAAATCATTTCATAAAATAAGCTAGAAAAGAAATCATGCTAACAGTACACAATACTTGTTCAATAATTGTATAAGGCTTTTTAACTTTTGTCTTGTTGTTCCTATGCCATATTTTGATCTTTTATTTTGCCAACAGCTAAGAACGTGATTTGTTGTATTTGCGTAAAAATAGTGTTTACTTTTCACATAAATCTATAACATTGGCTGCATAGTAATTTTTGCTCATAAGAATTGAATCGCTGTGTATGAATCTAAGTTGAGAGACGAATGCCTTTGCAACTGATAATATCTTCCTTTGGTGAAGCTGATACCAATTAAACTTAGGTTATTTATAATTGCATTATTTCTAATATTGTAAATGCAGTAAAATTCGTTTTAATTTTTAAATGTAAATGTTGAAAAAAATTTGTGGACATACCATAATATGATGTAGAATACTTTAAGACTCTTTCCAGTTCTTATCTCTAAAAATAGAACTGGTCATGTAATGCTATTTCTAAAAGTTACATCTTGACTACTTTAATTGTGATACAAAGAATTAAGTGTCCACTGTTCAAATCATTATCATTTAAATGATAAAATGTATGGGATTTTCTCCTTATTAGTATTATGTTTTGTTGTTTTAGTTTTATGTATTGTTGTATGTAAAAATAGATTTGACTTCTCTTCAGAATCATGTTAAAGAAATGCTTTGAATGTTTAAATATGATTTAATTATAAGTTCGATCTACAATGATTGAAAACATTTCTTGAAAGTTATGGATGCTGAATTATTTTCAAATTATCTTAATCTCCATTAACAATTCAAATATGATTAGAATGTCTTGTTATGTTTTTTAAGAAATTTTTTGTCATTAAATTTTGTACAACATTAAATTGTGTTGCAGAATTTAAACGGCCAGCAAATTAAATATCATGCAAGTACTGCACAATTTAAACGGCCAGCAAATTAAATATCATGCAAGTACTGCTCAATTTTTATTACTATGCATTAAATGGGGATCAAAGTACAAAAATCTGATCTTGTATATATATAATTTTTTTTATCTTTGCATGTTTAAGTTTTTTGTTTTCATTATTTAAACTTGTGTCATAATAAGTACTTCTGTCTAAATTGTGTACTTCCTTATATTCTGTTCTGCTATATGTTTGAAAAGTCTTCTTTTTTTTAACTAAATTCTAAAAATTTTATGTTTTGAGTTATCTTTATACATTAAAAATCAAATATGAAGAAACTATATAGCATTTTTATTTTCTTTTTAGGATTTATGTGATAGATATGAACATTTCTCTGTAGCTTTAAGACACAAAAGTTCTAGCAAGATGCTACCTCGTAGAAGTACTACTAATCCAATTGTTATTGTAAGTACTTTAAAGCGAAATTTTTTTTTATGCCTGTGTAATAAAGAACAATTTCAAATATTAAATACTTAAAATACTCTTGTAGGATGCTGAAAATCAAGCTATCCAACAGAATGAGAAAAGAAATAATTTTTTCCTTCACTGTATTCATATGGAAACTCAGCTAGTGCATACATATATGCATATTCTTGTTAAAGTTCTTCAATCACTTGTAAATTTACAAACAAAAGGGTTGTCTAACGTAAGTTTTTGCAGTTTTTTTCTGAACTATTCAATTTCTATGCAAGAATTCAGTTTATTAGACTATGTAGTATTCTCTCGGTAATCCGGCAGAAATTGGATGAGACTACTGCTAGATTATTGAAAATACCAAATTACTGAAAATCATTATAACGCACACACACCACACAAACAGCAAAAGTTATGTATTACAATAACTGTTTTTTTCAACCTCTGTTCGAACTTCTGAACAACCAGACTAGTAGTAGGAAGTGGGGATGCGCATTAGGCCACTGTGCATCTCTCTAACTATAACCTCTGCTATTACCGATGCCATCTCGCCATTTTAGCTGTACTGTAGGCATCTAAACATAGTTGGTACAATTTATATTCCCGCCTAGTTTGAGTTGAGCAATGCTATTCGTTTTTTTCAAGTAGAAGGGAGCAATGCAGCAGAAATTCACCAAAAAATGAGCAGAGTATATGGTAAACAATTTATGAGTGATTTTGTTATGTATGAATGGTGTATACAATTTAAATATTGGTGTACTGACATTCACAATGAAGGGGGACAAGGAAGCAACAAATCTTCAACTACAGGAAAGGCATGGTGAAAGGGTTTGAGGAACCAAAAAGGTGTCTTATTTATTGAGTTTATGGAACTGAGGCCTACAATCAATGCAGCTGTTTATTGTCAGATTTTTATAATGACTGTAAAGAACTACTAAAAATAAAAGAAGAGAAATGGTTATTTCTGGAATTGTCTTTGATCATAACCGTTTACAAGTAGGTGCTCCAATCGCTCTCTGTTTAAGTTACACCTCAAAAATGATTCTTTGAGATAATACATTTGCTAATGGGACATTGCCTTTTCTAAGCCTCCAGGATGATTTGCACTTACTGCATGGACTTAGATCTGTTCTAATTATATATTTGAGCTTACTTTCCTGGGAATGTGGCTCCATTTTATTCACTATAACCTTGTTTAGCAGTCTAAATCCAGCTGTTTCGACATTAAATATATCATCCTCCAATATTTTTCTTTTCTTCAATTTTTGATTTTTTACAGTTTTTCGATGTTTATCTTTTTTCGAAAATTTTGGTAGTTGTCAATTTATTTATTTTTGCTTACTTTTCTTTTAGAATTTTCTATAGAATATAATGTTTTCTTCTATATTTAAATCTGAATATTTATTTTTATTCATTTTTCTTAGTTTACAATGTTTTATCTGTTTATTTTTATGGATTTATGTATACCTTTTTATTCAATGATATAGTAATGATTTCTTGCATATTGTTTTATTTTAATTGTTGAGATTAATGCCATCCCTCACAGTGCTGTTGTAACCCAACAGCTTCTTGGAGCATATGTTTTATCATCCAGGCATATAACCACAACTGACTTAGTATGGAGTGAATTTCATATATTCCTTGAATTGAAGTGGTTAGGAAGTCTAAGCCTTAAGATCAATATGGAGTTTCAAAACAAAGTGCTAGTCCATCTCGCATCACTGGCGGCAACATTTAACATTCTTCAAAGCGGGCATCAGAAAACTTGTCCTTCGATATGACAAATGCTTGAAACTTCACAGGATTTTGTTGAAAATTAACCATGTTTGTACATTACTTTTGGTAATGAATTCATCTTATTATGTACTTTTTTTTTGTGTGCCCATGTGAGGTTTGATAAAAAAAAAAAAAATTAATAAATAAATCCTGGTGTTAAATCAAATTTAGTGCAATACAATCAAATAAATTCTTAAACATCCCAGATTACTAAACCTACAAGAAAAAAAAATGTACCGTTTTGTTATGATAATCTACGTTTTTCTATTGAATTAGGAGGCGTAGAATAATTTTCTTTGACTTTTCAGCCAGTGTGCAAATGCTGGATTACTGGCTGGGATAGAAAAGAGAAGTGCCGGATTATAGAGGGAATGCTGTATATTATATCTCTTCTAAGAATGAGCTGTTTCTCATATTATTTTCCAATAATGTAATTAAATATTTTTTCTATGTAAAGCATGTTTTTGTTTGAATCAGATGAAAAGAAGGATGGAATTGAGAGATTTGTAATGAGTTTTGATTTTTTTAAATTGCTAATTTTTAATATTTGTTATAATTTTTTTAAAAAAATAAGAACTTATCAGATTAACATTTTTCTGTTGGAAAGGAAAGATGTTCTGTTCTTTAGTTGTGTAAGAATTTTATATGCATGTAATGATAAACATTGTAATGTCTGGTGAATTAAATGACCAAACTTTTTTAACATTTGAATAGGACATTTAAAAAAATGTAAGTGATGATAAATTACGATTTTCATCTGTTTTGTTTGTGTAAATGTTATATATAAATGTTATAACTGAGACAAAACAATTTATTACTAAGACAAAAAAATATTGCAAATGAGTTTATGTTCTAACTTTTTTAAAAAATTCCAAATTTTGTTATATCAGTGAAACAAAAGAAAATAACTAACATTTCTGTGTGGTATTGTTTATTTTATTAAAATTGTTTAGTATGGGTGATAGGATTAATGTTTTTCTTTGTGAAATATTTCAATAATTACTCTTGATTTATTGTATAATTTCTTTCTTCATCCTTCCCATGGGATTAAAATTTTAAAACTTTTGAAGTATTTTACTGCTATATTCAGGAGGGAGAAAGGAAATGTGACCTCTTTCAATAATAATAATAATAATAAAAAAGTCATCTTTTCATTCAAAATAATATACTTCAAAAAATTATTGAAGGAAAATGTATAGTAAATGCTATCAGTCTCCCCCCCCCCCTTTTTTTTTTCAAAAAAAAATAAAAAAAAAAAAAAAACCAATTTTTTCAGATATCTTCTTTGTGGCAAAACATGCAACCATTGGTTGAAACACTGATTCCATCACCTGGTGCGACTACTCCTACTTCTACAATCAGCAGATAACTACAGTTATTTTTATAATTTATTCTGATGTTTATACTGATAAATACCACAATTCCAATGAAATTGTGAAGTTTCAAAAAGCCTTTCATATTTAATGAATTACTCTTGTTATAATTCTAATATTGAGTTGAATTATATAAATTGAAATTTCTCATTTTTATATTTATTACTATTTATTTGTTATGCATAATTTGGTTAATTAGTTGTTTATTCTTATTTTTGTTTCATGAATATGTATAATTTTTTTTGTATACATTTCTGATTCTATGAATTCTCATTTTAAATCTTCTGTTAGTAACAGAAAAGCCTCTCTTGCCTCTGTTTTACAGTATATTTTCTTTGGACAAGCATGTAATTTTATACGTCTATTTTGGTTTATTGGTCTTTCTTTTTGCTATCGAATTGTATGTATATGGATAACCAAAGATATACATATGATTTAAAAATTTTAGCTGATACATATAATTTACAGTGTTTAAATTAATGAATATTTATATTAGACAATTTGAATATATTTGATAATTTTTATTATTATTTTTTATTAGAAAGGTAATTGTTTTATTTGTTTATGCAGATTATTTCATCAATTTGTATTTTACCTTTAGATTGCAATAGCAAATGCTGTATTAAAAATTTCTAGAAAATTTACATAGGTGGTTGTGCTAAATCAAAAACAGTATTTTGCAAGAGTTAAAATATATTACATAAAGTTATAAAATTAAAATATGTGCCTTGAACATATGCCTGTATCTACAGATTTTATATATGTTGCTATTGTTCGTAAAAAAATAGTCATTTATATTTTTGAAATTGTTAAAATTAGTAAATTTTGAAGTATATCTTCAAGTCAAAATTTGTTTTGTGTGCTATTTTAAAATGCTGAAAATATAAATGCAAGTACAAAATGATATATAGAAATAAAATTGAATATAGAATTGCTATTTATATATTTTCTTATAACATGAATAAATATATAATAGATTTTTGCATATTGATAAAATTAAGTGTATAAATATTGTATGAAGTATATTATAGTGTATTGAACATAATTACAATATTGATTCATTTGAGAATGTAAAATTAGTTGAGATCTTAATATATAACTCGCCTGAAAGTGTTAAGATTTTCAAATTAATTCAGTGTACACACTTAACAAAATTTAAAGCCTTCTTTTTTTAAATTACCTGTTGTGTTTTTTTTTTTTTTTTTTTTTTAACACTTAATATTTTGATGATTAAAATCCCAAAGGTTGATTGAAAAATGAGTGATTAAAGAATTTATGAATGCATCATGTAAAAATTATTTATCCCATTTCTTTTGTATCTAAAAGTTCGATTTACATCATTATTTTAAGACTAATTTCTATAAGTTATTTGTTAGTAAACTAATACATTTAAAAAAATTTAAGAGTTTTTTTTATCCTATTTTTATAAATGAAACTTTAAAAATATATATATATTTTCAATGATATAAATTCTTAAAATTATTCATGTTTTTGATTTTGAAAGGAAGTATTCGTTAAGAATTAATATTTAGTTAAATGTAATTTACTGAAGGATTAAGTAAATTTCTAATAAAATATGCATGTTTCTGTGTCAGTTATAAAGAAATTTTATGTATTGGTTTTATATAATACCTTTTGTGTGATGGTAAATTAATACAATGGATGAATGATTAATAAAATAGATATTATTAAGGGAAAGTAGAGCTTATAATCCAGTATTAAAAGAATAAAAAATTATATAAAATACTTATTTTGATTTTAAATTATTTTTTAAGTTGGGGTAATGTAAATTTTTTTTAATTTTATGTTTATTCTACAAATATATATATATGGTCATGCCTCAGATTACAAATTTGATTCATTCTTAGACTTGGTTCACAAACTGAAATGTTTCTGAATTGAAGCAGTGTTTCCCATTTAAATTGAAGAAAATAGAATTTTGCAAAATGTTTGTAATAAAACATAAGTAATTACTATAAAGGAAATTTATTATTTTTAACCTTCCGAAACATTTTTAAAAGAAATATAGTTACTTTGAAATTTGTTATGAAATGGAGTGTTTTTTAAAACTGTATTGGCAGTAGTTCCTGTTTTAGTACCAAGTATAGTTTACATAACTTTGAAATATTTTATTATTGTTATGGTTGGAAATTTTTATTATTTGATTTAACTAATAAAAATAACTTGATATTTGCATATTTATAAAGTTTATTTTATTTTATCAAAAAAAAAAAATACATAAAATATTCTTTATTTTACATTAATTATTAAAAAACAAATTGATTATAACTGCCAAAAGTTTTTGGAAAAATCATTTCAGTGTTCAAATTTCTTTTTAATATAAAAAATGAAAAAAAGGAATTAATATCTATAATTCTGTGCAATTTTTATTAGATGTCACCATGATGAAAATGGTGCATTCCTAGAGCTTGTATAAAATTGTTGTATGAAATTTATTTTGTTTATTATTGCAACATGATGCTCAAAGAAGTGTAGATTTTCTGTTATAATGTGTAGTATTATATTCAGTTTTTTATTATTGCTTTTTAAAATTGTAAGTATTTTAGTTAATTAGCAATAATTCTTAAAGTTTATGTACTGAAAGATATACCTTGAGAGTTAAACAGTATCATTTAGCACAATTATATGTATATTATAATAATTGATGATAAAAGACAGAGGGACTGGAGGATATTGCCAAACAAATAGAGCTGAAAATGAATAAAAATAAAATAAAAATAATGAAAATAAATATTAAAAGTAAGGATTAACTTTCAATAAATCAAAAAAGTTGAAGAGAGATTGTTTTTCATACACTAGATTTTTTAAAAAAAAGTGGTACAGATAAAGAGATAAGAACTAGAATTAAAGCCCAACAATAATTCTGAATAATGAACACATTCTGTAAATCCTCAAATATAACCATTAAACTCAAATTTAATGTATTCAATTCAACAGTATTGGCAGTCCTTTTCAGAATTGTGGTTCAGAAACTCGCTAAATTACAAAAACAGAAATTAAACTTTCAAACTACGTCCTTCAGTAAGATTCTTAAAATATACTAATCAGATAAAAATTTTCAAATTGTATAAAAGAACATCTACAAAACTTTTTTTTCACCCAAATTAAAAAAATGATTCTGGACATATCTGTAGAATGTCATCAAATGATAACACAAGAATAGCACTGACATAGACACTAGATGGAAAGAGAGGAACAAGACCACATGATCAAAGTAGAGAGGAATTCATTTGGATGGCTGAGTTAGAAGTGTCCAGAAAGTAACGTTAAAATGAATTAAAGGGTGTGCAGCTGTTGTGGCCCCATGCACCAGTTTGGTATGTCAATTTGATGACGATGATTTTAGTGTTTTTTGCCTAAAAAATAATTGTTATAAATTAAATGGATAGGTAATATTCTTAGTGAATGTTGCACAGACTTTCTGTTTAGTATGTGTTTGATGAATATATCTATGATTAAACACTAATAATATATTTATTTAGTAGTGCCTTAATTTATTAAGACTTTAATTTTTATACCAAATGTTATTTAATAGTACTCAAATAATTTTTTTGAGTACACAAAATTGAATCAGTTCATTAGCTTATAAGAATCAATTAAATAGGGTTCAATATTTTAAATGAAATTGTGCTATATCGGAATTTTAATTTAGAACATCAGTATTTATGTTTTAATTAAATAAAATCTTGTTAATAAAAGTGTTCTTTTGCTAAATGTTTTTCAAATTCTCTACATCCTTAGAATTTAGTACTAAATTTAAAGTAATGTTTATTGCTTTTAATAATAAAATATTATTTACAGTAATATATAAATTGTGTTATAATACTGATTTTTTTTAATGAAAACTTTGTTATTGAATAGTTTTTCCTTTTGATTTTTGAAAATATAAAATTTTTAATTTCTTTGCACCAAATATGTTCTGTTAAATAATTCAGACATTTTTAAAATTGAATTTGTCTTCCAGACTTAAAAACAAAATGTTTTTATAAACTCATTTCATGTTCATAACTTAAAAATTTTTTATACTAGATGAAGTGTTTTATATTTGAATGCTTTTACCTTTTGGTTCTGAATTTTTTTTTAATATAGCTAATTAACTTTTGGAGAATGTGAATTGAGCATTTGTGTATTTATAACAGTAATTAATGTAAAGAAAACTTTTATATTTTTTGGACTATTTATGGAATTCAACTTAAACTCAATTTCATATTTTTTTCTGAATCACATCTAGAAAATTTTCTTGAAATTAACATGTAATGTGGATGATTTCTTTTCCCTCAGGAAATGCCCTTTTCTTTAGTTGAAATTTTAATGTACACTTAATTTATTAAATAAGTTTTAATCATTCCAATTTATTTTAAGGAAGCTTAGGGTTTTTCAAGAACTTGTAACCCAGTTTTTCTTTTAACTGCTGCATTAAATAAAGAAAACTTTGTTTTATAAAATATTTGAAAGTGCATGATAAATATATTAATAAAGCTATAATTTATAATTTTTTTGCTGTACATGTTTTATCATCTTAAATGTGAATAAATCAGCCTGTGTAGATCAAGTATGTTAAACTCATAACCATCAAGGAATATTTCACAGCTTTGCCAATGTAATGGTATGTAATAAAATTTTGTATCTTAATTTTCACAATTTTTAATTCATAATTATTAAGAGTGAAAAAAATTATTCTCGTTTATTGATGTTGTGTACAGGTACATAATTTCCTCTTATAAATAAATATTAAGTAAATGTGTTGGTTTGTCCAATGCACTTAATTGGCAACATTTTGCTTTTGGAAAACTAGAAATATAATTGAATTTATTTTTGCTCATCAATTCTTATGCATCTAAGTTATTGATAACATGAAACAAAGCATTTTAATAATTATCAATAACTTATTTCAGCTTTTGTAATTTATAACCTTTTTCAAAACCCATCACAAATGAAAAAATGCTGACAAGCATAGTAAATTTCCAGAAAAGTGGGAATTTGGAGTTTCTTCAATGAAATGAAAGATGGGGAAACAATAGTTCCACATTAACTCTAATTTGATAAATGCTAAAGATCAATAAAAAAAAATGTTCTTGTTCTTTTCAAAATAAATCTTTTGCATAAGCACTGGAAGTGTTGTGATCACATGAACTTGATTTACGTAGCCCATGTAAACCCAATGTGCTTGCTGTAAATGTTTTCTTTTTAAATAGCGGACACTTTTTTTTTAAAAAAAAACAAAACAATTCTTAATGGTTTATCTACTGATTATAAGGAAATATTTTTTCCAGTCAAAATTCATGAGTTATTATGATTAAGTAAATTACCAATTAAAAATATAAAATTCAACAAGTGCTTAAAATCTTGATTAGATTTGATATGCGATTTTGTTTAATATTTGTGACAAATCATTTACTATGTAACAAAATTCTGTATAACATGTCAGTACATAGTTTAAAAGAATGAAAACATAAATTGAAATCTAAATTTTGTAACTTAGCACTCTTTTAATACTTTCTGACAGAATATGAATTTATATGTTAGACTTATGTGAAACTCCTTTACATCTCTGTAGATCTTTTTATACTGTGGAATTCTCTCTTATCTGAATGGATTATTTTCGCTGGTAAAGTGAAAATGATTTGTCACCAGGGGAAAAAAGTTAACTATATTTTATAAGTGCTTTTTATTCTTATCTGAAAAGCAGCAGTGATATTGTATAAATTAAAATTTAAAGATGCCTTTCAAATTTTTTGTTGATACTTGTGTTTTCTTTTAAATAAACTTTTTATTACTGAAATCTTTAATTTTCTAGCACAAATGCCCAACAAATTAGAAGAGCGTCTGTGATTAAGCAAATTCATTTCGGCAATCACTTCATGGACATAAAAGTGAAATGTTTGTAAAAATATATTTATTTATATGTTACATTTGAAAGATTTATATATAAAATTTCCGTGACCATTCCAAAAATTTGTATTTTGCTAATACAAATTTGTTTGTATTTATGTATGCTACAATAAAATTTGTTTACAAATGATTTGCTTGCTTTGTTTAAAATAAAATATTAGTTACTATCCTACTATTCTTGCAAATAACCAGTTTCATAATTATGACCTAACATTTTTTTGTGCTTGCGTTAAAGGCTATTTTTATCTGAGCAGTAATTATAATTTTACATTCTTGCATTGTAATTGATTCCCATGAAGATTACTGGCAAGGAGAAAATTGAATTGTGATTAACTGTGATGCTCGTAATTTAAAAGGCAATCTTTAACAGTTTTGTAATTGATATACATTTCTCCAATTTAGAATTTATTAGGATTAATGTGCAACATTAATTACATTTTAAATGCATTACCTTAAATCGAATGTCATCAAAATTTTGGGTTCAGAATTTTAAAAAAAAAAAGCTTTTTTTTTTCCTATCCTTTCATAAAAAAATAAATAACAATTTCTTTGGTTCTTTTTCTATTCAAGAATAATAAAAAGTTCTTATATTTCTTTATAAATTATGGCTCTGTAGAAAATACAAGCACATAGGAAATTATTTTCCATATTCGATTATTAACTCCACATTACCATTGTGATAAAAAAAAGCAGAATTAATGGTTAACCTTTAAACATCGGCGGTACATATGTCGTGCCAAAAAAATTTTTGTCTCTCGCTTCGGCTCTGGTACAACGTCTGTACCAAGCTATCTATAGACAGTTCTTTCCCCCTTTTTTTTCAGCAGATCCTTTTACAACTTTCCCTTGCCTCTTTTACGACTTTGCTTCTATTGTCCGTAATTGGGTGGGGATATTTTTCGCCAAAGCTATCAGTTGTGTGCGAATTCCTTATCATTGGCGACCTTTAGAAACAACCAAATTCGAAAAAAATACTCAATTAGATGACTTTATGCTGTCTATGATAGATAGAATTTTCTTTTCTCTTTTTTTTTTCTTCGAATTTTTAAAATGAATCTGAAATTGCTCGCAGAAATAGAAATTGAGAATTTGAGGAAAGATTTAGATGAAGAAAATTTTGTTGATAAACACCCAAAAAAATCTTATGGTGACTTTGCTGAATGAGAAAAAGAAAAATTAACCACTTCGATGCAAAAAATTGTGGCAGATTACCACAAACACGTGGAATATGTTGATTTAGGAGACCGCAGGGCATCCACCTATACTTTTGGTAAGCAAACTAGGAAATAGACAAAAAATTATTCTTTAGCTTCATCGATATTGTTGTGTTTCTGATATTCAAGTCGTGCCAAATTAAGTTAAAAACTCAGTTTAAAAGATTTTAGAATGAATTTAATAACATCTCTGATATGAAAATTAAATCATAAAATTCCAGAGCCTTCAGTAATAAAAAAATGAAGACAAATGATAATAAATTTTCTCTTAGGCCAATTGACGAAAAGAAAAGAAGAAATTTCACATATTGTGCGGAAAAGAATATACAAAAAAAAAAAAAAAAAAAAA
>BMAW01028135.1:245630-271390 GCA_019974015.1 Nephila pilipes | reverse complement strand
TTCAATTTAAGATATAAGTTTCATTTAAAAACAAAAAAAAAAATTAAAATTTTTTTTTCTTTAAGATTAAAGATTCATAGAAATATTTGATATAAAAAAGTGTTTCATAATATTTTCAAGAGAATGCATCAATTAATTGAAGGTTTTGCCTTAATTTGACGTACTTAAGATTTACTCAGCAGCTTTGAAACGTGTTCAATTAAGTTAAAAATTATTCTTTAAATCTCACTTTTGATAATATTTAATCACAAAAGGGCCACGGTAGCTGACGAGTGAGATCGCAAACACGTAGCCGGGATTGAGTTGTGAGTTCGAATCTTGTTCAATCGAAACCGGCTGTTAAGCCTGTCTAGTTTCTAAATCCTGATGTTGGTGTGGTGTGGAAGTTTGGTGAGTGGATGCTGCCCTCATTGCTTGACCATCGTTCAAATTTATGAAGTCCGTCACCAGTAACCTTCCTATTGTTTCAAAATGAGATGTTATTAAAATGTCAAATCAAAATATTTGGAGTATATTGAATAATTGTGCATTAAAAGGATGTTAATTTAAAAAATAAAATGTTTAATAATAACGTTCAACGTATTGTTCTTAACTTTTTCCTTCTTTTTTATATTTCGTCGAATAATTTGTAAACATTAGGCATTACTTTAATTACAGGGGTTCAATATTGCAATTAAGTAGGTAAGTTGCAATATGACCACAGATAAAGTCTGCACACTAAGCGATGTGATTACACACCTATATGTATATATTGTATATATATAAGCAAGCACCAAATAAATTATTCTAGAAAATATCTTAGTAGTATGGTATAGCTGTCGCTTTCTTTGTTATTTGTTTTGTTTGAAAATGTTAATTTACGCAATACACGACTCTAAGTTATGATAAATATGCATTTGAAAGTTTGTAAGTCACTCAATTAATAATGGGAACCAGGAATTCAGAAAAAATCATTATGATATGATACGTCACCAAATATTAGGATCTTTCTTACTCGTCAATGGTTACTGACTAAAAATCAGTAACCCTTACTATCTCCCCTTTGTAACTAGAAAACTAACCTTACCACATGTCGTGAACTCGAACTTAACAGTGGGGGAAAGAAAACTTTTCCTCAATCTTAAAAGCGCCGACTGGAAAGGATATTTTGACTTAGAATCGGCCGAGTTCTAAAGGTTAAATATAAAAACATGTAAGCCTATGTACCTTCCAAGTTGAGCAGAAAACATTTGAGTTGGTACTTAAAATTACATGTATCACTTGAACATTATCTGGGGAAAGATGGGTCTACATCTTAAATCTAAGATGCTTTCATCATTAATCCTTAATATTGCCATTAGATTACCAAAACCCTTTGATAAAAATTTAGCACCATATTCTGCACTTTTTGTTTATCTTCTTGAATCTTCAAAGGAGTTACTAAAAACTTCTTGTATTAATGACCCTTTTACATATTCAAATATAACTTGATACAATCCAAGCTATTCTTGAATGAGATAACTTATACCACAGTCCAGAACGGAAATTCATTTGATTCCCAATAATTCTTCTTTTATGGCCTTTCAATGAGTTATAGGGATTTTAAAATAACTAATTTAGAAAGCTATTTTTGGTTGATATATAATCAAAATATGTTTACATTTAGAATTTTCTAGAGTTCAATGCAAACTAGCAACGAGCATTCTTCAATAAAAATTGAAAAAATTCCCATGCCAAGATATGTAGTAAATTACTGATTGATTAAATGTTGTTTCATGACGCTAAACAAAATATTAATGCATTTGTAAACCTCGATTTTCAAGCTCAAGGAAAAAACTTTAATGGCTATATTACACTCGTGTTCATAAGTTAAGGATGACAGTTTGTACAAATAAAAGCACAGCAAATGTGAGGTAAACAAAGTCTGATTCATAAACAGATAAAGTACAAAACAAAATAAAAGGTATGTATACTTGTACCATAGTACCAATAAAAATAAAGGACATGCTCATTGTAGCAATTGGAGAAGACTTATCCCATGCAGAAAAGTTGACAGTATAGTTTGAATCATGGTTAATAGGCCATTTGTCATGAGCTGCAGCACACTATCAGGCCATTGTGCAATCTAAATTATCCAGCTGTTCTAGAAGATCAGCCCATTCAACAATCAATACTCTCTGTAATTCCGAAATAGACTTAGGAGGAGGATTATGATCTGCAACTTGCTGGCCAAGCATGCTCTATCAGGAAGAATGCTGTCCACTCTAAACAAATGATGTTCTCTTCTTCAAGGAATTTGCATGTTGAAGATAGGCTTTATCATCCATAAGGATGAAATCTGCATCCACATTGTAGAATGACGTTCTGATCAATTTGGCCTTTTTTAGTTCTGCTTCAGATGTAGAAATCTGTTTGAGAACCTGACCCCAAACTGAAGTCCTTCATCGTAACGATGATATTTAATTACGTTTTCTTGATTATAACAAATCCCTGGTACTCTCCATATGAGATCAATTTCAATGAAAACATGGATTCGTCTGAAAATGCTTAGTCCCACTCTGATGGTGTCCAGGAAGCATGGTCTCTGCACTAGGCCTGACCTTAGGGGCTTGTCATCTTTAGGTATGTGGAGGCATGATGACCCCAAGGCATCCCAGTGATCTTTTTTCTTTCTCACGGGGTTTACCGTCTTCGGTAA
Organism: Nephila pilipes; assembly: GCA_019974015.1. Lineage (NCBI taxonomy): Eukaryota > Metazoa > Arthropoda > Arachnida > Araneae > Nephilidae > Nephila > Nephila pilipes. The sequence continues at coordinate 268,713 of BMAW01028135.1, read as the reverse complement.
ACACAGATGATGCACCCCCAGGGATACCATAGCAATCCTTGTCCATTTTCGAAACTCTTTCTTATCAATCAGTTTTTTCAAGTGTCTAGATAACAACCTTATCTTGTTTGGTACAGCATATCCATGTCTGGTTCTTGCATCATTAAAAAATACTATCATTACACTAGGCCAACTAGCATTGGTAGTGGTGTGCTACCATGAGTGGTATACATCTGACAGACCTACAAGCATTTCTATACAACACTATCCCACATGTCTACAAGCTATGCATCAAAACTGTGATACCCTTAACTGCCAACAGATTTCATGACAAGTCTGACGTTGTACTGTCCCTGTTCTTTTTTACACCAATTGGCATATAGCGGTCGTTTTGCAACACTGTAATCGGAGACGATTTGTAACGAAATGTCCACTTATGTTAACATCCTTTTGAAACCGATGTGAAAGCCAAAACATGACATTCTGTAAAATTTCAAGTTTATTGGATATTTCCATCTACATATAACCACATTTTAAATGGACAATGATTTGACCATTTAAAAATCAGCTCCAAGTCATGACTGTGAATCACATTATTTCACCACAACTGTTCATTTGATATGTTCCTCAGACTCTTTTGACATACTGTCGGCTCACTATAATCTGAAACATAATTGTATTATTCCTAATTCCCTGTTCATTGTTGTCTTTGGTAAAAACTGATGATGCACTCCCAGAATGCCCTAGCGATCCTTCTCTATTTTCGACCCTCCTTCTTGTCCACCATTTTTTTTTCCAATTTTCATGTCTAGACCACAGTTAACAGGTCAATTGAAAAGTCCCCGGCCTACCAAAGTAAAACACATTTTTTTGGCAAAATTAGTTTTTTTTATTCAACATAAATCCCTTCAAGGGTGATACATCGATTATAGCGACCCTCCAACTTTTCGATACCATTTTTGTAGTACGATTTGTCCTTTGCTTCAAAATAGGCCTCAGTTTCGGCGATCACCTATTCATTTGACGAAAATTTCTTCCCAGCGAGCATTCTTTTGAGATCTGAGAACAGGAAATAGTCGCTGGGGGCCAGAATACGGTGGATGAGGAAGCAATTCGAAGCCCAATTCATGGATTTTTGCCATTGTTTTCACTGACTTGTGACACGGTGCACTATCTTGGTGAAGCAGCACTTTCTTTTTCTTCAAAATGCGGCCGTTTTTCGTCCTTCAAACGGTCCAATAACGCTATGTAATAGTCGCTGTTGGTGGTCCTTCCTTTTTTAAGGTAGTAAATGAAAATTATTCCATGTGCATCCCAAAATACAGACGCCATAACCTTGCCAGCCAACTGTTGCGTTTCCCCAGCTTTGGAGCGGGTTCATCGTGTGCAGTCCACTCGGATGACTGTCGATTGGACTTCGGAGTGAAATGATGGAGCCATGTTTCATCCATTGTCACATATCCATGCAAAAACTCGTTTATTACGCTGGATCATCTTCAAACACTGCTCCGAATCATCAACTCGTCATTGTTTTTGGTCAAAAGTGAGCTCGCACGGCACCCACTTTGCACAGAGCTTTCTCATACCCAAATATTCCTGAATGATATGATGTACACGTTCAGTTGATATCTTTAGAGTGTCTGCTATTTCATTCAATCTCAATTTACGGTCATTCAAAATCATTTTGTGGATTTTTTTAATGTTTTCGTCGGTAACAACCTCTTTTGGGAGTTCACCGTCTTCGGTGCTCATTTCACCACGTCTAAACTTAGCATACCAATCCTTGATGGTTGATTTTCCTGGGGCAGTGTCCGGAAACTCGGCATCAAGCAAGTTTTTGCTTCAACTGTATTTTTTCCCTTCAAAAGGCAATATTTTATCAACATGCGAAATTCCTTTTTATCCATTTTTTTCACAATAACAAAAGTTGCTTCACTCAAAATGCTATAATTCACAAACTAATGATCCGATAGCTGTCAAATTTATACACGCATCTTTTGAGGGTTAGGGCTAACTAAAAAACATATGGATTTAATTCTAGTAGCTCCATCTATGTGTCCATTGTCACATATCGACAGGCCGGGGACTTTTCAATTGACCTGTTAAATCTTGTTTGGCACAGCATAGCCATATCTAGCTCTTGCGCCAATAAACTTTATATTCACTCCCTCCCTGTTCATCGTATTGTGTGATGATCTACAAGGGAAAATTCTTGCTCCAAAGTGTGATTCTGGAGTATCTTTAACTTATGAATATTGAATGCACATTTTTATTTATGTGAACCTTAACTAATAAATTAAAAATTTGAATTAACTAACAGACAAGTTTTTTTAAAAAAACTGAAAGATAATTTTAATTCAAATTATAAATATTTAATACATTTACATAAAATATATAATAGGCAAAAAGAACGCATAGTATCACAATGACAAAATTACAAATTTAATTACATACAATATTTGATAATTCTGCAGTTCAATTATATAAAAAATATATAGTTTTCTCCCACTAAGAAAAGACAGAGAATGATGCATATATGTTCAAAATGACTTGAATTTATGGAACATGTTAGGATGTAGAAACACTGTTCCCTTCAGTATGATTGGCTTCTTTTAAGTTTTTGTTATTCATTTCTTTGCTGTAGCATTTACGACATACTGCCATATATTTATCTGTGCCTCCAATTACTTCAACCTGTGCAAGAGCAATATATTTATATAAAATGTGTAAATAAGCAAGAATGTAACATTTTTGTAAAAAATTGCATGGTTATTTTATAACCAGTTTTTCTTAATTAAACAAACTTTCAACATTTCAGTCGCATGGTTGTTTTTAAACTTGCTAGCTGCGTTGCCAAGGTTATATTGCAGAAACATTCGCATAAATTAAATTCAATTAATGCAGAAATGCCAAACAGCAGAAAAATTTTATCACTTAATCAAAAAGTAAGAAGTAAAACACTTGTTTAGTGTGACAAATAAAACATTTCAATAACTTTTTACTTAATTTTTAAAAATCCAATAAACCAGACATTTTTTACAAATAATAATTGTTTCCAAGTTGTAATTACAGGATTAGTACTTTCATCTTCTTAACCCCAGTATTTTATTGAATTAAAGTAGCAATGAGCAGATAATGTATCAAATATGACATTAGATATTTCAGGTACATAGACTGAATTTTGTAAAAAGTAATTTAACTATGTAAAATTTTAATTAAAAAGGCAATTCATTCTGCTTTCCAATCCAAATCTAGTATATAACAAGTCTTTTATTTCATAATCTCAATTTACCAAAGTGAATTTTTTTTAAAAAAAATCATATTTTACATAACTGGAAATTAAAGAAGTTTTCAGTTAAGTAGAATTTTGTTTAAAATGCATAGTTGTCTCATGAGACAGAATTTTTCTTTTCATAAAATTATTTGTTGTAAAAATAGAGAAATAAAAAATTTTACTCCTTAAAATTTATAACTAACTTACTTGGGTTTCGGAGCCTATTCTTTTGGTGAAAGATGCTTCATCAAAGCACAGCATACAAACAGCAGTTAGCTTTATAACATTCTCAGCTAGAGGTACAAGCTGCAGAATATCACCGAATGCCTGCAAGAGTTAATGATAAATAAGGAAAAAATATCTCCAAAAAATTAATGCTGAGATTAACTAGCAGCTAAATAATTAAGAACTTATGATTTTCACAAAGTAGTTCATAGATTAATCATGAAAAGAATAATACTGAGCTCTTTTTTCTTGATAATCAAGTTCATATTATTTTAGAGGAATGGAAAGCCAATTATTATGACTGTCAACAGTTTTTCTTTCAGAGTTTTAGAGAAAAGTGGCAGGTTTTATTTTAGTAAGAAAAAAGAATGCTTAACAGTACTATGTGGTAACCTACTAAAACAAAGCATTATTCCATGTTTATCAAAAGAGAAATAGTTGTGTCCATTACATGTCATGTGACACAGAGGAATCACATGACATGTAATGGACTTTGGTGGTCAAACTATAATTACAATGCAAACAACAGTACTTGTATATTATCACAAATACACTAGCCACTATCTTCAGAAGAATGACAAAACAAAAAGCTATTGATTTCATGTATGTTTGTACTGACATATAAAGTTTCAAAAATTTTAAACAAGTTTCTGTATTTCTTCTTAGGATGAAAATTTCAATAGATTTGAAATTATATTCAGAGCAAATGCTTCTTTCAGTTTTCCTGATCTTATTGCTATATTAGTTGCATTAAATATGATTCATGTTTATGTTGGGTCATTCCTTGATTGTACTGTTTTGCTAACTGCCTACATTTTTAAGCACATTTTGAGCGAGCATCAATTGCTAGATTTACAAAATTATTTGTGTAATTGATAGTTCTATGCTCAGAGGCAGGTTTTCTTTTTATTAGGGAACCAGCAATCAAGAAATGTTATACTTCATTGATTTGTGGATTAATTTCAAATTCCACATTATATCTAAAAATTCAGATTGTGCTGAAAGAACAGAGGACAGAAGAAAAAAATATGCATTGAACAGCTGGAAACCAAATGCTGTTATAATCCTTCCCAATAAATCATGTGAGAATTCAATCATATATTGACATCAATCTATCAGATTATGGCACACTCTGTGACTGTGGTGCCTTCTAACCATATAATCATAATAATACATATGTCAAATAACATTACAGAGCTTAGTTTTTAAAAAATTCAGACAAATATTTTTTATAGAACACACTCAATTTTTAATTAATGAATGAAATTCAAATAAAGATATTTCAAAGATTATTAGAAATAATTTATTTGAATACCGTAGAAATAAAGGAGACAGTGTGCCTCATCTAAAATATGAGAGTGCATGGGAAAGATATTCAGATTATAATTTAATTTCTGACCACAAAAGGCAGGTATTTCATGACTCTTTGTTTTGACAGCTTAAGTGGGATAATGATTGAACAGGCTGATTGGAGACTCAATATAGTTGTAAATAATTTTTAATAGTAATTTATGTACATAATTAGTGTGTAGAAATTACAATAAGTATAATAGAAAGGCTGCTCTCTCCCTCTTCTTGAACTTTGGATAATATTCACTAGAGATTAATTAGTTATATCAACAAGAATAAAGATTCTATGATGGTTTTTGGAGAAGTTGAATAGAATTAAGTAAGCTTAAGTTGTAATACAATAAAACTTTATTATTAAAAAGTAATTGTAGAAATAAAATCTTTGGTACAGATATGATGCTGTTTCTCCATTTGTGATAATTTCTAGCTTATTAGCAGATTTCACTAAGAAGCATATATTTTTCAGGCAGTTCTCACTAAGAACTTAATAGCTCTTGCAACCTATGAACATTGTTAAGTCAAATTTAGATTATTCTTTTAGTTTCACATTTTATCAAAATTTCTACTTTAATGGTGTAAGAATTGCAAAAAAAGTTGTAATTGTCCGGTAGTTCCTTTTTTATTTTATTCTGAATTTTTCTCATTGTTCTGGAATATTATCTGTATAGTCATTAAAAAAGAGTTGCAGAATTTTGACAGAAAAATTATGACCAAATACAGATTTTCAGTTTTTAGAGGTAGGCATTCCTTAGTAAAAATGGGGTACCTATTTAGATCCCCTTTCCCATTAGTGTGAACAGAAACAAATATTTTTGGATTTTTTAAGGAAAATTAATTAGTTATTTCAAACTTGCTTAAAATGTAAAAAGTGTGATAGGGAAATGAAAACTCAAATGAAACATTTTCTGAATCATATGTGGTTGTTTATGCTTGTATTGAAAAACGAAAACTAAAGTTTCAGTTGGATAACAGTAATGTTGAGGACAATTTTTAGTTGACAGTTACTATTAATTGCATCATGAATATATATATATCATTCATATTTCATACACTCACACACACTCTCTCTCTCACCATATATATTCCCCTTTTTGTTATTTTCTTTTATTTTTACAACATCCTTCAATACACTACACTAAGTTTCAAAACAAATTGGTGACAATTTTCAATGTAGCAACTGCCATAAGGAAAAAATATTTCTCAATTAATTACATTATTTATTACTTTTTTTTATTTCCTAGTAAGCTTCAAACACTGTTTTCGAAGATTCTGATGACGAAAAAAGTTTTAAAAGTAGTTCTTTCAGTTACTAATCTTAAGAAATCACCAATGAAGCACAAATCTGTTTTAAAAACAATCTTACTTGTAAAATTAGATGTAGAAATAAATAATGCTAACAAATAACAAAAGCAATTGCCATTTTGATAAAAATATATTTAATAACAAAATTAAAAAAAATTATAAAAAAAAAGACTAATGCAATATAATATAAATCATGATTAATTAAGAAAAAGATTTAAAACCATTGAATATATCAAAAAAAAAAAAAAAAAAAAAATTACATTTGGGGGAAAAAAAAAAAACAAACGAAATAATATATACATAATATAGTTTTACTTACTGAAATAAATCCAAAATCTAACCTAATACAAAGCTTTTGAGGGGAAGGGAGGATTTTCTTAATAAAACAATTGATTGAAATAAAGAAAAAGGCTAAAATTTCAGACATTTAAATAAACAATTCTACAGCAAATAACTGTCAACTGCAAGAGAAAACAATTTTTTTTAAATATATGTATACATATATATATACATATAAGATCACAAATCAGATGGAAATAAAAATCATAACACTGGGTTTTCAGAGGCACCAAAGAAGGTAACTAAGGAAATGTAACCAGAAATAATAAATATATATAGGTATAAAAATTTACATATTTACTTTTCTTTGGAAGGTTCCATCCAATGCAGCAACAATAACGATTTTCCCATTGTTCGCCATTTCTTCAGCAAATGATACAGTATCTGGAAACTATAACATTAAAGTTTTTAAATATATATATACATAATTTTAAAAGACTAAAACAATAAAGAAATGATTGATTTTGAAAGAGATTGTTTCAATTTGTAAATACACTTTAAATTAGAAAATAATAATAAAACTGAAAATCATATGAAGTTAATAAAAAAAATACTTACAAATTGTCCTTCGTCAATACCAATAACACTGTAATTACAAGCCATATTTTTTAAATCTGCCAATGTCGTAGCACAAACAGCTGAAAGACACTGCCTATTTAAAAAGATAACACAATATTTTATTTATGATCCTGCATTGTTAAAAAATTACTGCAGATATTTATTTCCCAATACTTTTGTTACCAAGGCATTATACAATTTCATTTGAATAAAATTGAATCGGAAAAAATTTATTATTTATTAGAATATATTGATACATTCTGTAACATGCAAATCAATTTATAATAAATGTGTATTTGAATAGAATGACGCATTTAAATTTTAATTTTCAACAGCATAAAAGTTGATAAATTGAGACATTTAATATTTACTTCAGTTTTATTAACATCAAATTGGAGAAGGTTTGTTTATCCAACAGACCATAATGATTATGAATATGAGTCAACAAAAAATCTTAAGCCAACATATGTAATAAAATTGAACTAAAAATAGAATAAATAATATAAAAAATAAAATTTTAACATGCTTTTAATTTACAAGCAATGACTATTTAAATTTATCTCATTGTTTAGCAATCAATGATTCATAAAATCATTCTTAGATCATAGCATTTACTTCTCTTTAAATGTGTGCATTGAGCATATTGCAAGTTTTTATTAAAAATTCCTACACATGAAATTAGTTATTTCTTGATCAAATAAATAGTATACAACTATGTTTCCTACTTTTGTTTAAAAACAGATGCCTTTTTGTGCACGATGGGTACACTGGTTTGGCTTTCAATAAGCAATTTTAAACAAATGAGCTGAAACCAAAAAGATATGCTGATGTTTATGTTCGCTTATGATGATTTTATGAATAAAATAATTATTGATAATACTTTTTTCTACTATTGGAAAATAAGATACCTAAATTAAAAGCTTTTGAGTAAAAAAGAATTTATGATTTGCTAAATAAAATCAAGTTATTTACGGAATCAAAAATTAAATTTATGCCAAACCTTAATGATGAAAACTTGCTTACTGATCTGGCATTTTTAAGATTCTTAACTGCTCATTCAAATGAGTTGCACATGAGACCCCAAGTAAAAAAACACACTAATAATTAAAATGTTTTAAATTATAACTGCATTTAAAAGGAAACAATGACTCCTGCATCAAACCAAGACTATCAAAATGCACAAAGTCACTTGTTTTATAAACAAACAACTTTGAGCATTTGGTCACATTGTTATTGGTCCTCAGAATGATAAAAAAAAAAAAAAATGCAGCTTTTCTTTCTAAAGTAATAGACAAATGCGAGAACCATTAATTTTTTGGTAAATTTGTGATTTTATTTTCAGTCAAGATAAACACAATGCATTCCAAATGGATTGGATTTCTATTCTATTTCTAAGAGAAAAATAATCTTTACTTAATAATTATATTTTATGTTTTCATCACACACTTCAAGTTTACTATTTGAAAACACTTGCAAATGTGAGCAGCTATTTACAAAAATAAAGATTCCAAAGCATAAAATTAAAAACAAAATAAGTAATACCTGCACTTGAAGCCTCACTGAGAATTGCAGAAATTTTTTTCTCTCAAACCACATATTGGAACATTAATGTTTCAAAAGTAATGTCAAACCTTAGGCTAATTTCATGTTACTGCTTTGTTTTTTACATTGAAAATAAAAAAATTATAAATTAATGAGGTCTGAACTACTTAAATATGTTAACTACTTATTAAGTTTTTTTTTTGTCTATTGGCAATAGTTAGTGTTAGTGAATATTATAGGTGGTCCAAAATAGTTTTTTTTTTTTTAATATAGTTCCAAACAATTTGTCTTTTTTTTTATTGTAGCTCCGGGAAATTAAAAGATTGTACATCTCTGCAAAATATTAACATAAAATCTCAAACTGATACTTTATTTACATCATACAGGACTTAAAGAAATTATTTTTTATTTAGCATGCAGCAGTTACATTATTCCTCATAACAGGTAATGGAATGAAGACTCAAACAGTCTCATCACGAAGTACAAAAAAAAAAGCTTCAGTCATTCTATATAAACCAATTTATGTCTGGATAAATATAAGGTGAACAGTTTTAAATTCACAGAAATAAACACTATCAACTCAAAATTCAAATAACAATGGAAAAGGATTTTAATCTTTAAACCACAAGTACCGGTTATAAAGACCCAATTTTACACAATTTATCATACAGTTATTAAAAATAAATATGAATAACAAACTGATCAAAAGAAAAGTTAATACACAAAATAAATCTACACATCTTACCTATCATGAGTAGCTATATTATTACTATCATATCTTATATCTTTAGCATATTTCACAATCAAACAATCATGTTTGGCAATCTGGTATCTTCTCATCCTTCGAATCAATTCTGTTCTGTAAAAAAAAATTAGCCAAATGACAACCAATGTTGAAAATTGACTTTATAAAGTCAAACTTTAAATCATGATTTAGTAGTTAATAGAGTAATTTAGAAATCTGTTTAGAGTAAGGAGAAAATATAAAACAAAAATTGTAGAAAAAAAATTACAACATGGTATAATATAACACTCTCAATTATATTATACTACAATAAAACCCGCAAATTAACCACTTCTGCAACAAGGATCAGATATGTTCCACATTATAATCAATGGAAAACCTTCCTTTTTGTAAATTAATTATTTCTGTAAATTATATACTGATGATTTTAATAGTGACACATAACATCAATTTACCAATGATTAAACCTCCTTGAACTTGTTCAGCAGAGTTTAATTCTATTTCAAAAGATGACATTAAGTTCTGCTCCTTAATCCTTAACTATACATTTTAGTATTTAATATATATATATATCTTTTCCTGTATTTTGTTACAGCCACTTACAAGATCAGGTCTAGTATCCCCTAATACATACCACAAAATGAACATGGATTAGTCTAAGATTTAGATACATGCAACAATAACTGAAATTTGGTGATTAGGAAGTGAAAGAACTTTTTACACAGTTATTATAATCTAATTATCCACAAATTATTACAACTAGAAAAAAATGTTAAATTGTTGATTTCGATATGAAGTGAAGGAAGAGAAAGCTAAGTACTAGTTGAATAGGGAGGGTCAAAAACAGGGAAAGGTTGATAAATCATCCCAGAAAAGCATCACTTGTATTTATCAAACACTTTATGGGAGAGAAGATTACTTGGGTATTTGTGAAGTCATTACATATATCATTTTGATGCAGTGATAAAATAAACAACATTAATAATGCAATATTTCTTTCCCTTACGCAAATATTAAAGAATAAAAATGCTAAACTGCATTAGCTCATACACAAGTATCTCCATAATGGAAATGGAAAATTAAATTGATACATTTGAAAAGTTCTAAAATAATGTAAAAATTCTCACGTTTTTCCGGAAAACATTGGTCCAAATATAACCTGCAAAAAGCATGAGAAGAAAGATAACTATAAGGATATGAAAGCAACCAATAGGAATACAATTTAATTCTGAAAAAAAATTGTAATACCTGTATTTGCCCTTTCTGACGAGATGAATTAATTAAATTGTTATTGTCACATCCTAAAATCAGCATTTTTTTTCGTTTTGATTGTCTTTCACTTTGAAACAAAAAATGCAAACAATTTGAAATGATGTTATAAGTCTGTTTCACTGCTCCCTTTCTCGATTCGCGCCAAAAAATATCAAAATTGCGCGCTGGCGCAAATCCAAACATTGTTGAGCGTCAAAGATAAAATGATCCCGGATAGAGAAAATCCGTCGTTTATTATTTCACATGGCAACGAATGATCTGAGAAATGGCCAATGCTTAAAGTTACTAAATTTGGTTTTCCGTGAACTATTAGCTACGAAATAAATAATTACATTAAAAGATGGGCGCGATAGTCGAGGGATCTTAGTATCGTACTCGGAGCCGGTGATGTTTTATTCCAGCATCGTGTTTGAGCCCTGTTTCTACTAAAAACCAGTCGTGTAGAGGGACTATAAAGTTGTCATTTTGGTGTGTCATGAAAATAGGAAGCAAGAGTGCAAGCTTTGGGGTCGACTTCGTCATTTCAAATTACTAGGTACACCTGGTTCAAAATTACTAGGTGTATTAATTGTGGATAGCGGGCTTTTGCGTAGGGCAGAAACAGACAGTTGGGAGTGTTCAATACAGAAATGCACTAAATGAAATAGATAACACACTCTAGAGGTGCTAATGCATTTTAAATCTATCAAGGCTCGAAATTCTCGTGTAGGCGTATGTGGTTGGGAAGAGAAATAAGAAGCCAAAATCAAAAGTTAAACTCCTCAACTGACTATGACTCTAAAATACGGGGCATTACTGTGGTTAATAGACCTTGTGTCTTGCAGAAATCAGACAGCTGGAAAACGCTCATTAAAGTGTAATTATAAAGGTTGCATTGGAGGTGCTTCAGTATTTATAACTCTTCCCTTCTTCTGGCTTTAGTGGCATCTCCATATCAAAGAAACATCACGAACTGCTTAATTGAATATGCATAGTAAGCTGCAATAGGAAAAAAATGTCATTTTGTTGAATCTAATCTAGTGCTTCGGTGACACTCACCTATCTCTATGAGGAGCAATCGATTGCTCTCTCTTTATTATTTCTTGCCCGCTGGTAATATCCCGAGTGTTTGGCTACTTTAATCTTTTAATATTGATCCCCCTTTAAATTTTGTTACGGAAAAATCTTTTACTTGTTAACTGTAATTATTTAGATTGATTAATCTTGAGTAAATTAATCTTAATTAATAGGAATCTCATAATTAAGCAGTCATTGCTTAGTAATTACCCAAAGAAATATTACCATTTGATTGGCAACCACCCTAATAGGTCAGTTTCCATGGTAACCAATGAGTCAGGAATTGTGAGTTTTCAACAGAGAGTATTTGTCTCATGTATGTAAGCAATGGAGGATAACAAAGATGTTTCGGAACATGAAAGTGAAACAAACGACGATCAGAAGTTCTTAGAAGATGATGAAGATCAAAAAATCAAGGATGAAGTTCAATCTCAAGAAGCCACTTTAAAAAAGGGAAACATAATTTCTAATATATTGGTAAAAACATTTTTTTGTTTTATTTCATTGAATTTTTAGTACTTATTATTATTCTCTGTTTATTTCAAAAAATTTCCCTTATGTCTTATATTTAAAAATGGTTAATTTTATGATGATTAATTTTATCAATAAGTTTGAATTATGACTATTATTTACAATATGTCATATGATTATTTTTAACCAGTTTACATATTTGCAAAATCATAAGCGAAAACTAATTTATTTTAAACATTCACATGTAAAATTAACTTATTTAAATACTTTTTACATACTTTTATTTTAACTTCCTTTGCTGTTTTGTGAATTTTCCTATGTGAATTTTCAGAGAATTCATATATTTCTTATTTATTAGCCACCCAAGGGGCCATCGTTTTAGTTGGATCACTTTTAGCGTACTAGATCCTTTTTCAATTTTTTATCGTTTGCTTCGATTTGAATCACATTTAGTATAATATATTCAGTTAAATAATTTATCGTTTGCTTTAATTTATCGTTTAATAATAAGTAGCTGATATAATATTCAATTTAATAATTTATCGTTTCATTTAATTTTATATCGGAAAAGTTTACTATTGTCCATTTCTCGATATTTCATCGTTTATTTTAAAATAACCAAAATGCGCACCTTGGGTGGCTAAATCTGTTCCTTGCATAGAACTTTTATGCTTTATTTTATGGGATGTAGTACAACAAAGACTATTATCCCCTTCACAGAGAGATTTCAAAATTGGCACTTGAATTTTAATTCACTTCCTATCAATCGATTGAGCTGAAATTTTGTATATCCTTGTAACTATTGTATGCTCAAGTATTTACAGACTTTATAATTTGTAAAACTTCGAGGTGTTTAAAATACCTACCAGGTAATTACCGATTAAGTAAGTAACCTAGTTACTTATGTATGAGATCAGAAGAAATATCAAGCTCTCATAAATTATATATTATTTTACATTTAAACAATTATTTTTTATACATTTTCGTCAACTTTTAAATGATAGTTTGTCTAAAAAAAAATTTTTTTTTCTTTTCGTTTGAATTTATTTATGCTGATCTTTCAAGCAAGATACAGGAAATTAAATTTCTTAAAAAAACTAATTAACATATAAAATTTGAAAATGATCTAAAAATGAGTTTGGCTGTAAGATATTAATGTTTAATACTTTTCATGCATTATAATTTTTCACTTTTATTTCATTTTATTAAAATGATAATTTCTATTTCCTTTTTGTGTCAGATCGTTAAAAGTCCGAAGTAGCAAAAAATATATAATTTCTTCCGAATTGAAGACTTGATTTACATTATTAATTTTTACTTTATCAGAAAAAATAATTTTATTTCAAAGTTGTGGTAGGAGGGCGTATTTCTTAAAAATTTTCGAGAATAGTTTCCCCAAACAAATTTGAATTAAATTTCAGCGATGCATCTTCTCTTAAATTTAAAAGAGTTAGATTTCATTTTGGCATACACAAAGTTTGGCATGAAAAGCTTCATTGCCAAAAAAAAAAAAATTCAATCCTCCAGAAAAATTCCAGAATACTGCTTTGATTCCCAACCGATGGGTCGCAATTCCCTTAAGGGGTCGTCTTAGCTTTCTTTTTTGTTAGGGGGGGAGGAAGTATCACCTTTTATCGATTTTAAAAACCAAAATAAAATCTTTACAATTTAAAAATAGAAATTAAATGCAAGTGATATACTTAAAGCGATGATTATTAAAAGAAAAATGCTATTAATTTCAACATATAAATAATTTATGATGAAGTAATGGATACTGCTCACGCGGTTTCAAACGTTCCTCTGTTGGTTGTGCGGTTCCGTGTTCTTTTTCAGCTGTGCAAGCACTGTATTACATGACCACGCAAGGGTTGCTTTTTCTCTTCTATTTGCTCTTTTTGGAGCTAGATCTTAAGGAGCACCCACCCGTGAAGAAAATCTCGGAATCAAAAGTATTGGATTGGGTAGGACGAAGATTTTTTTTTGAGCATTCTTGTTCGAATGGTCTTTGCGAGCAAACTCCTATGTGTTCGGGGAAAGTTATTTAAAAATTCAAGCAATCCACTTATTAATCATTTATCTGAGCTCCACACCAAATACCTATCGAAAGAATTAAGGCTAAGTCAAAACAGTACTCTAAAAATAAAGTAAAAGCATGAAAATAGGCTATTTCATTTTAGATGCATTAGATTTCATTGAATTAATAATTGCAGTCTTGGGTATATTTTTTTACTTATGGAAGGTCAAAACAATTAGATAGATTAAAACGGAAGCGAACCGCTTTGAGAGGAACCATTACTATGCTACTAAAAGGAGTTGAGGTAAACTTAGTAAAAGAATCTAGGGATGTAACAGGTCAATTTAAAAGTGCCCGGCCTGACAAATAGATGGCGCTACTAGAATTAAATACATATGTTTTTTAGTTAGCCCTAATCCTCAAAAGATGCGTGTATAAATTTGACAGCTGTCCGATCATTAGTTTGTGAATTATAGCATTTTGAGTGAAGCAACTTTTGTTATTGTGAAACAAATGGATGAAAAGGAATTTCGCATGTTGATAAAATATTGCCTTTTGAAGGGAAAAAATACAGTTGAAGCAAAAATTTGCTTGATGCCGAGTTTCTGGACACTGCTCCAGGAAAATCAATCATCAAGAATTGGTATGCTAAGTTTAGACGTGGTGAAATGAGCACCGATGACGGTGGACGCCCAAAAGAGGTTGTTACCGACGAAAACATTAAAAAAATCCCCAAAATGATTTTGAATGACCGTAAATTGAAATTGAATGAAATAGCAGACACTCTAAAGATATCAACTGAACGTGTACATCATATCATTCATGAATATTTGGGTATGAAAAAGCTCTGTGCAAAGTGGGTCACTTTTGACCAAAAACAACGACGAGTTGATGATTCGGAGCAGTGTTTGAAGATGATCAAGCGTAATAAACTCGAGTTTTTGCATGGATATGTGACAATGGGTGAAACATGGCTCCATCATTTCACTCCGAAGTCCAATCGACAGTCATCCGAATGGACTGCACACAATGAACCCGCTCCAAAGCGTGGGAAATGCAACAGTCGGCTGGCAAGGTTATGGCAAGGTCGGCTGGCAAGGTCTATATTTTGGGATGCGCATGGAATAATTTTCATTGACTACCTTGAAAAAGGAAGGACCATCAACAGCGACTATTACATAGCGTTATTGGACCGTTTGAAGGACGAAATCGCCGAAAAACGGCCGCATTTGAAGAAAAAGAAAGTGCTGCTTCACCAAGACAGTGCACTGTGTCACAAGTCAGTGAAAACGATGGCAAAAATCCATGAATTGGGCTTCGAATTGCTTCCTCATCCACCGTATTCTCCAGATCTGGCCCCCAGCGACTATTTCCTGTTCTCAGATCTCAAAAGAATGCTCGCTGGGAAGAAATTTTCGTCGAATGAAGAGGTGATCGCCGAAACTGAGGCCTATTTTGAAGCAAAGGACAAATCGTACTGCAAAAATGGTATCGAAAAGTTGGAGGGTCGCTATAATCAGTGTATTACCCTTGAAGGGAATTATGTTGAATAAAAAAACTAATTTTGCCAAAAAAATGTGTTTTACTATGGTAGGCCGGGGACTTTTCAATTGATCTGTTATTCTTTCCTAAAAAATGTACGGAATTTCGGAACAGTTACGAAAGCACTATAGACAAAGTGTTAGTAAGGAAGAAAAACGTGTGCATCTGTAAACATTATTTGTAAGTGTAGAAAACAAAGCAGTAGCTTCATAAAAATTGAATGAAAAGAACTTTGATGAGTGCATAAGAACTCGAAAAGAAGTTAAATTAAAACTGCATGAAAGTTATATGATGGAATTTAAATTACGGTTCGGAATTTGGAAGCTCAAAGTGTTACAAAAAATTCGTTTAGTCAGTTATTAATGCCTGTAAAAGTTTGTTCCAGAAGAGTTCGTTCTAGAATTTAATCGATGGAAAAATGAAAAGACTAAATGGGTTATAGGTTTATTAGATTTCATTAAAAAGAAAATAGACCGCCATGAAGCGTTTAATTTGATGTCGCTAGAAAAAAAATTAAATAAATTGCCTTCCACGTTTAGTATATGAAAATATGATGGTAAAATTTTACAAGGAAAATACCCACAACAATGTTTTAATATGTTGTTGATTATCGTACATAACTAATTTTTATAATTCATTTTCCTGTGATAAAATTAGGGTTACCAACTCCGCTTATAAGAAAAAGTGTATGAATTAGCGCACATTCACCATTTGATAGTAAAAAATATTTAGGTAGTATCTCATGTCATTATTATTTATCTATATGACACTTGGAAGCAATTCGAGGGCTATTGGCGACGGACTTCACAAATTTTGAATCAAGCTCAAGTAACGAGGACGACACTTGAGCTGACACCTGTCTCTCCAAACTTCCACACCACGTCACGGTAGGAGATGGGATCTCAACCATATTTAACGGGCTGCAGAGAAGGATCTTACGTGGCGTCAGGTCTCGAACCCATGACTCGACGAAATCAACGCCAGCAGCGAGTCCACTACCACTAGGCTACCGAGGCCACAGTTTATATGATAAAAATACAATAGATAGAATTTTAAATATTTGAACAATGCCACTAATTTCTAAAAAAAATTCAAAACATAATTTTTGAATAGTTTGACAATAGCTTTCGTTTTGGTACGACCAAAGGTAATTTTTGACGCAATTTAGAATCTGGCAAAACATGTATATATAATTACGCCATATTTAACTATGATGTTATATTGCTGTTAGAAGGGGTGGGTAGCTTTAGCTGCCAACTTTTGTTTTCCTAGTTTTGAATGTTGCTTCATAAAATATGAATTTTTTTTTTCGACCTGCCGACGTGTTGCATTCTGATTTATATTTACTGGATGTAAGATGTGTTGTGTGTTGTTACAAATTTACTTTTTTTTGTAAATCACATTCATTTTTTTTCTGCACGATCATATTGCTCTTTCTTTTATTTTCTAAACAGGAGTTAAAAATAAACCAAACTGCACTTGTAAAATGTATAAAGTTTTCAATATAGGGATTGAAAGAATTTGAAAAAGCTATATTGTTAAGTCTTTTCTCTTCTTCCTTTTTTTTTTTTTTTAAATTTTTTTTAGTTAAGCATTGTGTAACTATATCAATGTATCACATTATACGCTGATGTCTATACCAAAATAACAGCTTGAACTAAATTGTAACAAGTAATATATATAAAAAAAATTTAAGTCAAATCCTATTTAGGTCAACAAAGAAAATTTTTATTTTAGTTACTTTTCATTAAATAATTACAATTCATATAAATATGTATATACATATGACAGAATCACAATATTAAGTGGGAAAAGAAATTTTTTTCCAGCGATCATCTACACGCTTCGTCACAGACGGTATTTATTCCCTAAATTTATATCGTGCTAAATATCTTATATAAGAGAAATTTTTTTTCTCCCATATAAAACTAAAATTAATTATTTGAAAATCAAATAAAAAAAATTATGCTTCGACGAGATTCCATCCGAAGATTCTACGCCGACGCTCTACCAAATCTACCATTGCAAGACAAATGACATTGTAGAAGGATTGGCTTGTTTTTTAATTCATCCTGTAAATTAAATGGTTGGAATGCAGTTTAGCCCAACCACCCTTGGCAACAGGAATTATTTGGTGGTATTTTGCCAAGTGTGGTTACCCTAGTACGCTTCACGTAGTTAACGTTCAAGCAAAAAAAAAAAAAAAATTGCCAAGTTTGGCAATTTTTGAAATCGCGCCAAGTGATTGAGGTAAACTGTATTCTTACAAATTAAATTTAATTAACGAATTAATATTTGAAAAAACTGTATTAACATCAAGTGTCATCCATTACAAGTCTTAAAAAAATGTATTTGAACCTGAGTGAGTGAATAAAAAGTATGTTATTAAAGATTGAAAATTTGAACAAGATATATAAATATATATAGGGAGAGTATGATCTAATAGTAGGAATTTAATAAGTAGTGTTTTAGACTAACTTTAGACTTTAGTAATTTTGTTCATTAAAAAAACGGGGAGGGGGTAATAGATGTATGAAAATTTTTAAACCTTTTATATATAGTGATCTGGCAAACGAGAAAGGTTGTGTGTGTGGGGGGGGGGTCACAATTATTTTTAAAAATTTGTAAAAGAGTCGCAATTGAAAAAAAAAATTTGGAAACCCCAAGTTTACTTCCATAAACATAGTAAATCTAATATTTCAGAAAGTAATATAAGGTTAAAAGAAATTTAATTTGGCTAAGATGTAGCATATGCTTGGACTCAAAATGTGTAGTGGTTTTTCTGCCCCTCCCGCCCTCTTAATGTCCAGGGATTTTAGGTCTAATGCAGCAATTGGCATCTGCGATATTTGGCAAAAAAAAGTGCAATGGGCATAAAAAAAATGAAACAGTTATAATCCAGGCGTATACCGCATCAGCTTCTTTTATTTTTCTGTAAATTCTCTATTTATTATATGAAAGCTCTTCCTCTTCAAAACATATTGAATCTTTTATTTATAACTTTTCTGTGCAAATCATCAACTAAAATTGTTTTGTTGATATTTAAACTGGGGAGTGGGTGTACCTGTTTATTTATTTAGCAAATTATAAAAAGTACTATTTTCTTTTTTACAGAAATCATATAGAGAAAGAGAAAATCTTTTGAGCAAGAATAATTTTCTTCAGCACAGATTGTTTGTGTTTGTTAAAGGATGTGAAGAAAAAGTACGTTAGCACTATTTTTTTTTTCTAGTAAAAACTCTTTTATTTTACACATGCATCTTGTGAATCTTCTAAATAATTAAAATCATTTATTTCTCATTCAGGAATACTTCCAAAAACTAGAACTACCAGTGGGAGCAAATGAAGAAACTTTTAAAGAAGCTGTAGGTAAGTTCCCTTACAAAACAGAATAATAAAATTGTATTGATTATCTTACAGTATTACGAAAGATAAATAAATGGACCTGTAACCTTAAAGCTCATGCTCAAACTAAATGACATATAATACCGCCGATTTTTAAGGCACTTTAACAATTTTGTGGGCTGAAAATGTCTAAAAATGGATTTACTTGTCGAATCCATGATCTTGGATTTATCAGTATCCAAACAAAAGAGACAGCAGCTTGGTAATATATAGTAATATATAATGAAAATAATAATTAAAGTATGAAAAATAATTTAAATGGATTAATTAAAAAATATCAAAAAAGAAAAAAATTTAAAGGGGAAAAAAATAGAAATATTAAGACAAAAGGAAGAAAATAGAATATATATATGTGTGTGTGCGATGATTTCACTCAATTTAATTTAATTTCCTAATTTACCCATACTTAAACTATCACAATAAGAGTTTACTTTTATTTCCTGATACCGTTCAAGTCAAACTTTTAATTTGTCAAACTTTAAACTTATAATCTCCAGCTAAAATGCCTGAAGATCTTTCCGTACAATAATATCACGTGATCGGTAGAAATCCTTGCATGTAAATTCCAAGCAGGGAA
Organism: Nephila pilipes; assembly: GCA_019974015.1. Classification (NCBI taxonomy): domain Eukaryota; kingdom Metazoa; phylum Arthropoda; class Arachnida; order Araneae; family Nephilidae; genus Nephila; species Nephila pilipes. The sequence continues at coordinate 249,062 of BMAW01028135.1, read as the reverse complement.
AATTCCGCTCTTTTTTACTTCAGCCGCAATGGCGAAATTAAGCACCAGGCTTCCTCACATTTGCATTATGTAATTCACGGAAGAATCGAGTGGACCTAGATTGCGCTGCGTCCACCACTAATACCGTGTAATTGCCTCTCTCTCGTGTAAAATTAATAAATGCATTTTTTTAAATATTCTTCGGCTAAATAAATTTTTTATCAATTCTCATAACACTCTCTCTCTCTTTCTCTCTCTCTCTCTCTCTCACACACACACACATATATATATATACTCATTGCTATAAAAATGTGCTTACCAAGAAGTAAGAATGGTATTGTTACGAAACTTGGCATGAAGGTACGAGTCTGGTAGATATGTAAATGATCAGAAATGCAGCGAGATTGCGCATTGCGCAATTCCACCAGAAAGCGTTGAACTTCGTTTTCCTTGTATTATGAAACAGGTATGCAGAGCTTGTTTGCATGTATTTAATCAGTTACAGAGGGATGATTTTTAACTAGAGATGCCATTATGCTGCCATCAGAGACAATATAGCAGCTGTCAAAGTTCGAGAGGAGATGAGTTATAGGGATGATAGAAATTGCGTGATCTCGGCGAGTAGCTCTCCACCGCCGTTCTGACTTTACTGTGAGGAAGTATTGGGACCAGTGGACAAGAGAGTATTCTGTTACTTGGCAACCAAGCTCAGGACTACCTTGACAGACCAGTAGTCGAGGAGACCGTCACATCCTACGACACGAACGCATAACGCCAACTGTCGCATTGTCCACCATCCATACACAGGTAGCACCTTCACTAAGAGCCTGTGTATCAATCCGTACCATCGCAAAGCGTCTGGCTGAAGGACAGTTGCTATCGCGACTCCATTACGTGTAGTGTCATTGACACCCACTCCCGGTTGCCTCCGTTTGGAGTGGTGTCGCTCCCGAAGGGGTTGGATTGTGACCGAATGGAATCAGTTCGTCTTTAGCGACGAATCCAGATTCAATTTTGGAAGTGATGACAATCGTGTACGTGAATGGAAGCTTCGTGGTTAACGTCTCAATCTCGCCTTCGCAGTACAGAGGTCCACCGCTCCCACAATTGGTGTGATGGTATGGGGTGCCATCTCATACGACACACGGTCACCTCGAATATTGATCCACGGCACCATGACAGCCCTGCCGCACGTTCGTGACGTTCTTCAACTACATGTGTTACCACTCATGGCACGGCTCCCAAGAACCATTTTTTAACTGACAATGCTCTCCCACACACAGCAAGGGTTTCACAAGACTGCCTCCGCTACATATTCACCATTCTCTAACCTGCTCGATCACCAGATTTATCACCGATCGAGCATATCTTAGCTGTTCAGTGGCACACTGCTCCCACAAATGATGGGATCATTTAGGACGTCAAGTTGTATAGCCCACGAGTTTGGTCGAATTAAAGGCGCGTTTACAGCAACTGTAGAACGAGATGTCGCAGGACATACGGGACTTGTATGCATCAATGCTCGACAGTATCACATCATGCATTCAATCTAGAGGTGGCCCAACAGTGTATTATAACCTCCAATCATTTGTAATTTTTCCTACAGTAAATGATTATATTGTTTTAATTTTGTAATCATTTACTTATATCATCATAGGAGTTAATCTCCGGACTTAGGCTTTTCGGCTGTCTCGTCATTTCTCGTTATATCGTCTCAATACGTCCCAATGGTGCCCCCACTTGACCATTTTATATTTAAGAAACAGGCGGGACTAGGAATTCGGGGCTAGATCTGGTGAATGAGGAGGAGGATCACAAGTTCTGTGATCATATGTATCGTCAGAAACTCGTGAACAATAAGTACAGAATGTCAAAGGACATTGTCGTAATGCAGAAGCCATTCTTTACCATGATATAAATTTAGCCTAACTCAAAGCACATGATTCCTCAAGTGTTTAAAGATCTCTATATGATAGGCAGTATACAAAATTTCTTCTCCAAAGAGAAATTCGTGCTGGCAACTTCTTGCTTGTTAATGTTTTCCTCAAAAGCGGAAGCCGAAAGTACCCTAGGTCTTGAATCACCCTTGTTGTCTTCCTAGGCCTCTCTTCACCCAATTGAAAATATTTTTTTCTAGATCATTATATCCACAAGTAGTAGTCAACGTCTCATGAATTTCTTGAGAACTTTTCCCAAGTTTCACCAAAAACTTGATATTCAGTCTTTGTTCGGTTATCGTATCAGTTTCCATCATCGACAATGAAGAAAAACATTCAGCAATCAAAATTTAAAAGCTAGTTCCATTCTTGTCGATTCGAGTGACAATTGACAAGTGATTGGACTGTAATCAGATCACCACTTAGTGGGCGAGATTATTGATATTGGTACGACCACCATAATTGAATCAGTTCGGGTATTTGTTGGATAAGCTATGAATATATATTGAGTTCCGATACATATAATCATCGGCATCACAATGGTAATAGGATCCTGTAGTAAATTTTTGAATTGTCTTTTTAATTCATTGATTTTCGTCTTTTAGCCTATAAAATCAAATTTAAAAGAAAATAACTTTACCTCTAAGGTGCTTAATGCTCATGTGACGTACCTGTAGTTATTTCTCACAAAATTTACACCAAACATCCACACATTCACAAAAATTAAACAAAATTTATTTTCTAGCGTGCTTTTATCTTTTCAAATCTATGGGTGCTTTACTTTTTTAAAAAATCTATGTCCGAAAGCTGGAAAGTCAATGTCCACTTTTTGTTTTTTGCGGTATTTTTTTAATGCAGTAGACTTCAAACTTTGTAGACTCATTGAACCCTCAGAACTGCGGCTGTAATCTTTAACAACGTCCAGCTTTAAAACGCCTTAATAAATAGTCCGAATGAGACATCTCTTTTAGCCTAGTTGGTGGAGGCGCAGCAAAAAGCGATCGGCCAACTTTTCTTTGCGCCCACTGGACCAAGGTTCCAAACAGCCGCCAGCAAACAAAGCATTCCGAGGTCAAACAAACTCTCTCCTCCTCAGTAGGGTCGAAAATAACTGAATTCCGAATAACTATATAGACTTTTTGGGGAACCCTATCACCCTCATTGAAAAATATAATTATAGGTACTTACGTAAAAGTAGTTTAAAAAAGTATTGTATTTCTTATTGAAATTTTTTTTAATGTAATTTACTCATTAGTAACTTCAACACGTGATCCAGGTGTCAGATCAAGCATTATATTTAGTGAATGTAGTGTGCTTATACTTTTTAAGAACACAAACTGTCAAAATCTATTTCTTTTTATGTTATTTGCAGTCGCATTTCATATTATGCAATTAATTCGTTTCTCTATTTTGCTTTTGTTGTCACATAAGTTAAAAAGCTCAGATTTTAAGTAATCGTGGTCATGCAAACTAAAAGCAAACGTGAATCTGTTTTGCTTACATATCGATTGAAAAA
>BMAW01028135.1:193781-238885 GCA_019974015.1 Nephila pilipes | reverse complement strand
TGAGACTATCGAATCATCTGCGTCTGGTCCGGATCCACTGAACCAGATTACAGCCAGAACATGTCGGTTATGTATCTTCGTGTGATTGCTGAGACCGTAGAACTGACAAAAGAACTATCAAACCTTTTCAATGACACAATACTCACGCTCATTCCTAATACTGTCCACCAAGAGGTTTCATCACTAGCCTATTCATCGGATCATGCTACTTCATCTACTGGAGAACCTGCAATAAATGGGAACACAAGACGGAGTCGTCGAAGCTGTGGAAAGAGAAAGCGGCCTGCCCCAAAAGGAGCTGGATAGAAGACTCCAGCACTGTTCCGAACAGAAATCACACCAGCACTGTTGCTTGAGAGGTGCAGTTATGCTCAGGGCAGATTTTAAGTAAATGCATGACATCAAAATAAAAATTACTGCGTTTGGTTCCGTTAATGTCAACATCTTAAAAGCACAACATTAATGAGTAACATATATACAGGCAGTATATATAATTTGAAAGAGGTTGAAAGAGAGTAGAAGAGTTAATTGAGAGCAGAGAGTATAATTAGGCTACAGTATATAGAGCATAAGAAAGTGAATATACATATAATTAGATATAATTATATAATTATATAATTATATAATATACATATACATATACATATAATATATATGTATATGTTATTAAGAAGAGCATATAATTATATAGAGTACATGCAGGTATATATAATTATATATGTATATGAGAGAGCATATGTTAATTATATATATAGAAATAGCAGAGCATCATATATATAATACATTATATACAATTACATATATGTATATAATATATATATACATAATTATATATGCAAGGGATATGGTATATATATAGAATAAGAGCAAGACAGAAATATATATAATTATATATTAGCATATATGGTTTATATGAGTATATACATATAGCACTATATACAGCAGCATAATATACATAAAAAGATCTCGATTTGTCCCCTTAATTTGACTATTTTAATATCAAGTTATTTTCAATAAGAACTACCACTTTCAATCGAGTGGCGGGAACACTAACCTTCCGAGCAACCATTAGAAATTAATGATTCTGCAAGAAATTAAGAAATTATTTTTATTGAATGTATTTCGACCAAAATGTAAGGTGATAAAAACCTCCTATAGCGGCAACAAAGCTGGTTTTAAAATTGACAGCGGATCAAAAGACACTGAGCGGTCAACAAGCCTGAGAGGCCTAATAAGGTGGGAAAGTCCAAAAACTCAAAAATTTATAAGAAAACGGAAAACTGGAAACAAATAAAAATGACTTGGTGGTTTAGCATCGATAGCATGGGATTTCAAGAAAAACTCGATAGGTGGTCGTTTGACACAAGGAAAGAAAGACATGACATAACTAAAATGAGTGTTGCTAAACATTTATTATTGCACTGTAGTGTTCCACGCGTCACGCAGCTGGCCAACATTGCAGCGTGTTACGAGATCCAGCAACGGCAGAGGTGAAAATGTCCGGTGTGTACGCGATCTCGCGATCGCACCTTTCAATCACTACAGATTGAAGTGGACGGGATCGATACACCCGGATTTGGCGTATCCCACAGCCTAAAAATCTCCTGTGTTAGACTCTGAGGACAGGACCAGGAAATTACAACGCTTGCTAATTGATTTTCTTCCCGAGATGTCAAGAACTTACTTGGATCAGCAGTGCGAGATGTGTTACAAACGTAACAGCAAGAAAGTGTATTTTTCATCGAGCATAGAACAAACCCTTCTCGCAGAAGCATTAAATAACGCTGAGCATTTAGCATGCACGTTTTCAACCCATTTAGACACGTATTTCAAAGAAGGTCCTATAGAAGAGAACCTGGAATCACACACCTGTGACTTTGGGAGAATGCTAGGCTGTCAGCTCGTGGATTTGATGTCCTCCAGATACGACAGTTATGGTATTAACGTTCGCCATGGATGAAATGAGCTTCAGAACCACGACAGATGTCCATCAAAAAGGAATCTTGTTCGTTTGAGAGCCCCACCTGGCAAAAGTGTATTTTTCTATGTCAACGGTAAGACTGTAATTTCTAGTAGAACTGATAAGCTAGAACCACATCGTTGCGTATCGAAGAGGGAAGCCCAAGCGCTCAGCTTTTTGCACACTGCAGCCCTGTAGAGATTGTGACTCTAATGCTCCATTTCACGCGTGCAGCGCCGAACGTGAGCTCCCTCGAGACTATCCTTCGACCTAACAATCCAGTTTTCTCAAATCACTGAACCAGCTTTAGTGAGGTCTGTCACAGTTAAATATTTTATAATCTTCACATTTTCTGAAGAAAATTGCTCGACAACAGTCACTAATTTTCGTTCATGTAAAACAGCTTCACCAACAAAGCTTTGTCTTTCCCATCCCTATTAACTTGTTGGACCCATGAACTGGATGTAGAACTGGATCAAGGAATAGTATTTATAATCGTCTGTCCTGTTTGCATAATGGCCAACTGTTGTACCAGCGCCATTCTCGGCTTTTTGATATTTATTTATTTGCTTCAAAGAGATTCCCATGACTGTTGATCTACAAACCTGACCGTTTTTTGTTTAATTTTCCGGTGCATATAAATTTTAAAATTTACAGACTTTTTCTCACCCAGTATTTGAGTTCAGTGTCAAGTGCAAACTTTGCAGGCAGAAGACTGCTGATCCAATATCATGTTCCCTATCCTGCCTGTTAATTGTACACCCGTCTATGTGAAGAGAGGCAGAGACAGGAGAGAGACAGGCATACATAGACAACCACCACATACATGGATTATGCTTTTAAATGAGTTCAGTTTGTAATTGTTTCTGAACATGGAAAATAATTTGACGATAGCTGAGTCAGCCAAAATACTGTACTGAGCGTACCAGCATGAACAACTCATGATATTCTTTGGTAGTTTGAGGCAACAAAGTTTTAAATTTTTATTGAGAGGGATTCAGGCTTGTGGGCCGCATGATTACCAGGTGCTAAAGCAAGTGGGCCGTGGCTGGACAGGTCTGTCCTGTTCGATATTCAATAAACATAAGCAGTGGACTTCAAACTGATGCGTTTTAAAACCCAAGGTTCTCGAGTTAGCCCGAGTTCCACGAGTCAAAATAAAATTGAAAATTATAAAGTCTGACTAGTGTTTATTAGTTAAAAAGAAGATACATTAACTATTTGAAAATTACCAGTAAATCATTTTATTGAGGTTGACGTCCAACGCGACAGTACATACAAGTTCGAATTTCCAGAACATTAAGCTGACGAAATCAAAATGGCAGGTAGACGGGAGCCTTAAGTCACTAAAAAGTCAAATGAATGAGACAAAATCATTGGATTATGTTATCCGAATTAATGAAAAAATAAGAATTTTTTTATGACTGAGACCCCCCCCCCCCGTTTTGTTTTTTTTCATGTAAATGCAAAACTTTGTTATATTAAGAATTTTAAGTTTCGTCTTACTTTTCGATTGAATAGGCAGTTTTTTTTTTCTTAATCGGTCTGACTGTGTAATGTTTGGTTGAGGTTTGAAGATATAGTGAAATGGGTTACGACTTTTAAAAACTGAATACAAACTTTATTTAAGGATTAAAATAGGTTTTTAGCACTCCCAGGGAGGCCTACTTAACTGCACCCATGCTACGAAAATCTTCAACTGTCATCACAAAACTCTCTTTTTTCCCTCCTCGCGGGAGGTACTGCCAGGGCCGCGTAGCGGAGGCTTCTGAATCATTTATTGGAGGGGATAGGAACACTCCATACTGAATCTTTATTGACATCGCACTTGAAAGCAATTCGGGGAAAATTGGCGACAGATCTGGTAGTTTTTAATCTCGGTCAAATGATGAGCACAACACCTGAGTTGACCCCTCTCTTTCCACACTTCCACACCTCATTTAATGGATGTTTTGAATTGAAGCCTCAACAGATTTGACGTTCATCTGTCTGCTACACGGGTCTTTGGTGGCTATAGAACTCAAATCCACGATTTGATCAACACAAGGTCGGTCATGAACTTTCAATCATGGTCACTTGGCTTTTCTTAACCAGTGACAGGTTTTTTTGTAAGGCACATAAGTGTTAGCTAAGTGCTAGACGTATTAATGGAACTTTTAATGGATGTTTTGAATTCAGTTCGAGTAATTATAAGAAAAATTATGAAAGAAGCATTAGGAAATAAATATAAAATGAGATATGAATCAATAAGAATTCGAGATACTATTCTGAGGGGGGAAACAGTACGCAGTGATTTGCATTAAAATGTTTCTGGAAAGACTTATGAAATTCCGTAACATTTATTTGAAGAAATGCACGGACCATGTCTGAAATTCTTATCAATAATAAAAATGTTTGTGAAACAAGAAAATTTGATAATATTAACATTCATTAGTAAAACGTCAGTTTTTGTTTTAATGGTAACAAGAGGGTTATTGGTGACAGACCTCATAAATTTGAACCTGAGTCCAGTGACGAGAAGTACACCTGATTTGGTACCTCCCTCTCCAAACTTCCACGCCTCGCCAACAGGAAGAGAGACTTGTAGCTCTCTTTTGTGGCATCAGGACTCGGTGGAAAAGAATTCCGGTTGCGAGTTTGCAACCATATCCGCTAGGCTACCACGCTCACTCGAATCACGATAAATTTAGCACGCATCAGCTTCGTTACACGGAGGGTCTTTAGTGGCATCAGGTCTAGAAGACACAACTCGACTATAATACCGTCTACGACCATAACCATTCAGCTACATTGATTGTTTTTTTACATCGCCCTCACAAGCAACACAGGGGCTATTGGCGACGGATCACATAATTTTGTACCTCAGTCAAGTGACGAGGATGACACCTGAGCTGGCACTTTCTTCTCCAAACTGCCACACCATGCCTACGAGAGGACTTGGAGTTTCGGCATGATTTAGTTTTATAAAAGTTTTACTAGAAGCAACACGAGGGTTGTTGGAGATGGACCTCGTAATTTTTAACCTCGGTCAAATGATGAGGAAGACACCTGAGCTGGTACTTCCCTCTCCTAACTTCCACACCATGCCAACGAGAGGACTTTGAGCCATGACAGAATTAACGTGCATCAGCCCCGGCTACACGGCGGGTCTTTAATGGCATGAAGGCTCGAACCCATGACTCAGCGAAAGCTACCGTCCGCTAGTTCGCGATCATGACCACTAGGCTACAGCGGCCACCTTGGAATCTCAACAAATTTAAAGTGCATCAGCGTCAGTACACGACGTGTCTGTAAAAGCACCATGACTCGACGGAAACAACGCCGGTTATGAGTTCGTGACCATGACCATAAAGCTACTTCGGTCGAGTATAATTTGGGAATCACTGATCTATAATATTTGTATGGATTCTAGTAAACCGATAAAAAGAAAAAAATAAGTTTAATAAGTTCCTTCTGTGTTGATTGCTTCAATAATTAGGAGAAGAAATGTTCATGGCCTCGAACCGCGGCCGGCGTTCTTCATTAACTGAAGAACGTAGGATAGAGTTTTAACTAAACTTTTGAAATAAAGAAAAAAAAATATATATAAATAAAATTAATTAACTAAGCTGCAGATATTAATTTCTGAAAAAATCTGTAAAGCTTAATTTTTAAAGCAGATTTCACACATAAAATAGAAGCATGTTATTAAAGTACATTTGTTATATATATATATATATATATATATATATATATTTATTATTATAAACTTAATACAGTTTTTTCATTTCCCACTGCATTTGAACTACAGAATAAGCAGTCATGGACATCATAGTTATTTTAAACAAGGATTATATTTCAACTTTTCTTTAAATCTTAACAAAACTTAACAATAGCTTTGCTTTTGCCTGTCGTGGTTGTTATTTCTGTCATCTTATTCCTTCTCAATATATACTGCTGGCCATTGAAATTGGGACACCATGGAGAAATGATCCGACGAAAGTCAAAATCACATGAAAGGAAGAAAAGGTTGGGATATGCAAATGATTAGTATTTCAGCGCATTTAGATAACGATAAACGATATCTTATAACGATTAACGATAACTTATACGACTAACGATATATTGAAGCATTTAGATGGGATAAACGATATCTGAAGCACTGCATAAAAGAAAAGTTGTGAAGTGGATTTCTTATTCGGAAAGCGCTTTATAAGCGCTTTGCTCTGCATATCATGATATCTAACAAGAAAAGCTTACCAGCCATTTTCATAATTCGATAGAGGCAGGATCGTAGCTTATCGAGAGTGTGGATTATCGGTCCATGATATCGCTTGTCGCACTGGTCGTAATCTAATCACTGTCATGCGAATATGGAATCAGTGGGTTGCTGAAGGTCATGTTAAACGGCCGAGAAGACAGACATATTATAAGGTCGACCCTGCAAAACCGTTCAACTACATCTCGTACCATTAGTCAGGAAATGGGCATGTTTGCAGCAGCGTGGACTGTTAGCACGGCGACCATTACTTCGGCTTCCCTTGACAATGCAGCATAGAGAGAGACAGTGACACAGTTGCGCTGAATGACCAAGCTGGATACAGGATTGGCACAATGTCGTCTTTTCAGACGAGTCCCGATTCTGTTTGCAGTATTCTGATGGCCATATATGTGTCCGGAGACTCCAAGAAGACCGCTCACCGCCTGCTTCCATTCGTTATAAGCATAGGGGGCCTGCAATCGGTGATATAGTTTGGGAAGCCATTGGGTACACGATACGCCCATCTCTAGTTCGTATCGACGATAATTTGAACGCAGATCGGTACATTTCTAATATCTTACGTCCAATGGTTGTGCCCTATCTTCGAGATCTGCCAAACGCCATCATCCAAAAAAATAATGCAACATTACATGTTGCATGTCGTGTTCTGACCTGCCTCAATACACAGAGTATTCGATTATTGCCCTAGCCTGCACGGTCTCCAGATCTGTCACCCACTGAAACATGTGGTCATGAGTTTCTCAGAGACTGGTCTGCCATCCCTCTCCAGCTAATACGGTTGATGAAGTGTGGCATAGACTTGAAGCAGCATGGAATGAGTTGCCCGTTTCTGTCATCCAAGCTCAGTTCGACTCCATGCCTAACCGGATAAGGGCAGTTTTAGCTGCCAATTAATTTCGTACCCCTATAAACCCCCTAGCTGCTTTTAGATTTAATCATTTTCTCTTCATGCTATACTGTTTGCGTACAAAAAATATCTTTTCTGTGTTTGCTTTCCTTCATGGTATTGCAATTTTAATGGTCAGCAGTGTATATATCACTTTGATTTTATTCTTAACATAATTACCAGCCAATGTTCCATTCAAATTTTTGTTTAAATTCAAATTCAAACCCATCCGACAATGAATTTCTTGATCATGATTAAGATCCCTTCAATATGAAATTAGATGAAACAATATAAAAATAATCTAATACGAGGGTGGCTCAAAAAGTACTTGTGGTCAAAGACAACGGCAGCGTTAAGGTAAACTGTTGTTACCATTGGGTTCTGCCCTCTGTTAAACGGAGCCGAAACAGATTTGACATTGACACATAAGTCAGTTTTGTGTCATTTTAGATTTGATAGTCATTTGCTGCCAAATCGAAAATGAATTACTATCGCGTCGTGTTGTTACCGTTGGTGAGATTTAGATTCATCAGTATGGGCCTGAAACAATCAAAATAATGGGTTGCTTCCAATGAATCTCCTCCAAAGAAGGCGAGGATGATCTCATCGGCCGGAAAAGTTATGACGAAGAATTTTTGAGGGGCGAAAGACATTATGATTACGAATGCATGTAACTGAGACTTAGATAGCTGTCTAGGGAGGCATGATACTTAATGAAAACAAACCATTTTGATATTACGAACTTCATCTCTTGGATTTTCTAAGGACTTATTGAACGATCTTCAAACATTTTAGATTGCAGCTGATGACCATTTGTATTTAATTTCATTATCACAGTCGTTAAGGCACACGCCTTCATTCGTTGTTAGTACTTTTGTCATAAATACAGCTTTATGATAATTTCTAACAAATATGTTTCTGATTAATTAATCCACTGAAATCAGAGGTATCATAGAAGCACGTTATTTTACTCTAACAATTGTTTTCACAGAAAATTATTTAAATGTTTTGTGTTAAATTTATGTTAGAGTTTAACTTTCTATGGTACTTTATTCATCATTACAGATGAGAAATAACCTCTTTCAAGAAAAAGTGAAGTATGCCAGAAAGAACGAAAAAAATGAAGAACTTCAACATAAATCAATTCTTCTTCAGCACCCAAGACTTATAGAAGATTACAAGAATCTATTGGACGAGAACGAAGAAGCCAAGAATGAGTTGGAAAAACTTAAAAGTACTTACAAATCTCTCATGGAAATCACATCACAATGATTGGAAGTACAGTAATTAATTTTGAGTTCTGCTATGAAAGAAGCTGCAATGGTAATTAACAAAAAATGCTTCAGTTTTTGTTTGTGAAAAAAAAAAGAAATTCCAATACCAAAAAGTAAATTTTTTTTCATTGCAAAGAAAAGCTCATAAACTTCAATTAACCTTGACCACAGATCATATGATTAAGATAATAAGTGCATATTACTAGAACTATAAAATATATATATTTATTTAAGGTATATATATATGTGTGTGTATATATATATAGAGAGAGAGAGAGAAAGGAGAAAGAGAGAGATCATGGGAAAAAATCTGAGAGGTAAGTGATAGAAACCATTTTAACAAGCACTTTTCAACCTGCAATACATAGACGGAAAACAAGCGGAGAACCGCTAGACGGTGCTGTAATGGAAAACATAAAGCGCGAGTTTTCTAACACATCGTCATTTCTACCGCGCCCTCAGGAGGCATGACGACGTTCAGTAATCAGGAAAAGGCCATGCCTCCTGAAGGCGCGGTAGAAATGACGATGTGTTAGAAAACTCGCGCTTTATGCTTTCCATTATAGCGCCGTCTAATGGTTCACCCTTTTTTCTTCACCTGTGCATTGTAGGGTGAAAATAACTTGCTTAGATTATTCTATCACCCTTTAAATGTTTGTCCATTAGCTTCGAAACACCCTGTATAAAAAATTGTTATTCACACACATTACGATTCATAAACATGTCATTATACGATAAAACCTCAGCGAGTAGGATTAGTTGGAACCAGAACCCGTCCTGGGTATCCAAAATCTAGGTAAACCGAAGAATGAGAAAAACAAAAAAAAAAAAAAAAAAAAAAAACATGTGCAGGCACTTACAGTTGGTTGGTTTTATTGACGTCGCACTAAAAGCAACACGAGGGCTATCGGCGAAGGATCTCGTAATTCTGAACCACAATTAAATGACGAAGACGGCACATGATCTGGCCCCTCCTTCTCCAAACTTCCACACCACGCCAACGAGACGACTTTTGAGCCACGACTGATTAAACGTGCATCAGCCCCGGCTACACGGCGGGTTTTTAGTGCCATCAAGACTTGAACCCACTACCCGACGGAAACTGCACCTTGTAGGCACTTACAGAAAATCATCTTTATATTGAATAAATCAACTACGAACCAGAAGATTACGACTGAATGAATACTTTGTGAGCGATAGAAGTGAGCTTAAAGTTGTTTTATTGCATTTTCCATTTAGATGATATAGAACCGTATGACATTCGTTATAGGTGCTAAGAAACGTAATTCGTTATCGGTGCTTGTTGAATTCTTTGCACACAATATTTGAAAAGCCCCTTCCCCCACGCCCCTTCCTTGCATACATTTATAGTTTGAAAATTTCAGTAAAGAAAATGATTTTTCAAAATATGCGGATGAAGTAAATAAATGTTATTACAGTATTTGCAAAGTGCTTCTCAAAAAAAAAAAAAAAAAAAAAAAAAAATTGTAAATCGATTTAAATTATCTGGAGATCCGACTTAACAAATTTCTACTGCATATATTCTTTTTTAAACATATATATACTCAAGATAAAACGAAGCGAAATAATTGACTAAACTTTAAGAAAATCAAGCTTTTGATTCGATTTTTGGCCATAATAAAAGCAATTGTTATGTCGTTGATTGGTGTTTCACCACATAATTCGACTTTAGCTACGACAATTGTTCAATAAACCTTTAGAAAAAGAGAGAAAACAAATAATTTTAGGTATAAAAAGTAAGATTTCGGAACTCCTTCAAAACAGACATCTCTTTTGGCAATTACCTCTACGTTCGACGTGAACTAATTGTACGCCGAGTTGTATCTTTTTTTTTTTTTTTAGTTCAGAATTTTTTTAAAAAAAATCACTGGTGGATGTTGTAATAATCCAGACTTTAATTCCGTGATTTTGGTCATTGAAACTGCACAGGTGCGCACGGTCTCGACGGAAAAGGATCTTTTTCTTTTCCAAATGAGGACATTTTTTCTTGATTGCTTCGCTGAACCGCTGCAATAACGACGCATAATACCCTCCAGTTATTGTTTTTCCGAGTAATCGACGTAAATGATTCCATATGCATTCCAAAAAACAGTGCCGATCACATTGCTGGCCGATATCACCGTCTTTGCTTTCTTCGGAGCCTTTCCGCTTTCAAAACCCACTGTTTTGACTGTTCCTTTGTCTCCGAACTGTAGTCCAGAGTTATGTATCGAAGTAGGAACTCGCCAGGATTGCGACGAAAAGGCGACAAAATAGCGTAGAAGTCGACCACACGATTGCGTTTATTTTTTACTCATATTAAACGCTCCACCCATCTTACCGAGATTTTTTTCACACCCAATTTTTCGTGCAAAATTGAAAACACTGAACCTTGCGATATGCCGATGGCCTAAACTATTTAGCGCGCTTCGATTACTCAAAACCAAATTGTGTATTTCGTCAATCATTTCGGGAGAAATCACTTTCACTGGACGTCCCGAACGACGTTCATATTTTGTGGATGTACGGTCACTTTTAAATTCATTTACCCAATTGTAAACAGTTGCAAACACAAGAGCACATGTGCCATGAATTTCATACGATTAAGTTCTGATTCCTTTCGAAGTTAAGCCTTTTAAATGTAAGTGTTTAATCACCTCTAGGAACTCATTTTTTTCCGTTTTTGTAAATAAACACGTTTCCTACTTCAGCCGACTATGAAAATGAAACCATTTTAAAGAAATGACTGAGTTAGATAGCTTTCTAGTGAGGCAGGAGGCTTACTAAAAAGAAATCATTATTGATGCTACGAATGCCATCTCTTGGATTTCCTGAAGACTTATACGTATAGGATTTACTTCTGACTCTCGTAGTTTTGGTGCATATTGAAGAAATTTTAATTCAATTTTGTAATTAAAATACTATATTTATTCACTAAACTGGATAACCACGAGACAAAACCCTAAGAACATTAAAATTAGTAGCGTTCTATTACATGTTGCTCATTCCACAGTCCTATCTCTTCTATGCTAAAGGAAATCTCCGTATGTAAAAAAAAATTGCGAAGTTAGAATATTGCAGGAATGGTACAGGGCTTAACTACCTAGAGAGAGCTAGCTATATTACTCAGTAAAAAGCCAGCCATTAAACAGGCAAAAAAGAAAACGAATCTTGGATAAGGAAAATAAAGCTTAGGGTTCTTAAAATTGTATTGGAAACAGGAATGAAGCACTTTATTTTTTTAAAATTAAAATGCCCTTAAAAAATTACGTCAGTCAATTTTTAAAGTAAGGGATGAGTGTAGCGGACATAGAAAATGGTGAAAAATGTAACACTTTGAAATGCATATTTCTTTTAAACTTCTGCTCATCGAGTAAAGCAGATGAAGAAATCATGACAAGGAAAAAAATTTGAAATGTCTTGTCTTAAATGAGATTCTAAAACCTAAGAAACTTTTCGTAAAACAAAATTTCAATGACATGAAAAGGTAAATCTAATGAGTAAATAAGGGGCCGCGGTAGCCTAGTGGTCAAGGTCGTGGATAGCGGCTGGCGGTTTTCGTTCAGTCGCGGGTTCGATCCTTGGCCACCAAAGACCCGCCGTGTAGCCGGGGCTGATGCACGTTAAATCTGTTCGGGGCCCAAAGTCCTCCCGTTGGTGTGGTGTGGATGTTAGGAGAGGGGGGTGCCAGCTCAGGTGTCGTCCTCGTCACTTGACCGTGGTTCAAAATTACGAGGTCCGTCGCCAATAGCCCTCGTGTTGCTTCTAGTGCGACGTTAATAAAAACTAAACTAAACTAATGAGTAAATAAAAGTTTAAGCTGAATATATATACTTTTTCTCTACATTTCTTGAGTCTAATTGTTTTGCTTGGTTTGTTGTTTTCTGCATTTCTTAGGTTAATTGTTTTAATACACTGGTGTTCAAAATTAAAAGAATTTGCCTGTTTTATCGATTTTCATGAAAAGAATTGAACGGAATGTAAAAATACTCCTTTGAAACAAAGATGCAAATCTTGTACGTCTAATACGCAAGCGTATACATGTGTGGGCGAAACTAGACGAAAAGCAGAATTTATAAACGAGTGCCAAAATCCGCATTTCGTTCGCTAGCACATTTCGCCGAATTTCTTGTGGTTTTTTTTGCAGCAATCGTTTAAATTAAAGTTGAAACAATAAAAGTGAATAACTTCTAATGTTTAGATGATTGAATGAGGTGGCGAATTGTAGAAGGCTAGAAGCAGACTAATCACAAATCCAGATTTGCAGAGAATTCGATTTAACGCCCAGCGTCGTACCCAACTTATGGAAACAGTTTCAGGATACGGGATCCATTGCGGGAAGGCCTGGACAAGGTCGTCCAAAAGCCACGACGGCCAGAGAAGATCACCTTTTGACCATTATAGCGAGACGTAACGAGGTGCTACAGCTTCTCAGGTCTCTCATGAGTTGTATGCAGCCACAGGAACCCGAGTTTCAAGGGTGACTGTTTCCAGAAGACTTCATGAGAGAGGGCTGTTTGTAAGACCAGTTGTTTGCGTCCCGCTTAGTTCTACGAACAGAAGAGTCCGCTTAAAACGGTTTGGAGATCATAGAGATGGGAGCATGGATCAATGGGTGACCGTTCTCTTCATTGATGAGTACCGGTTCAGCCTAATTAGTGATTCTCGCCGTACTTTCATATAGAGAGAACCAGAGACCCGCTACCTGCCCTCCAATGCCCAAGAAATCAATCATTACGGCAGCGGAGGCTTAATGGTATGGACAGGCATCATTTTGGATGGCCGCACACACCTCTATGACTTTGAAAGAGGTACTGTTACTCTTGAGAGGTATAGGGAAGAGGTCTTGGAGCCCTATAACTGCCTTTTCAGGGGACCAATTGGTTTGGTTTAGTTTATATTAACGTCGCACTAGAAGCAACACGAGGGCTATTGGCGACAGATCTCATAATTTTGAACCACGGTCAAGTGACGAGGACGACACCTGAGCTGGCACCCCCCCTCTCCTAACATCCACACCACGCCAACGGGAGGACTTTGGGCCCCTAACAGATTTCACGTGCATCAGCCCCGGATACACGGCGGGTCTTTGGAGGCCAAGGATCGAACCCGCGACTGAACGAAAACCGCCGGCCGCTAGTCCACGACCTTGACCACTAGGCTACCGCGGCCTAGGGGACCAATTGGACCTGATTTCCTTTTGGTCAATAACAAGAAGTCACATAGAGCTCAGCTGGTCGACGAATTTCTGGAAAGTGAGGATATTCGCCGGATAGACAGGGCATCCAGATCTCCAGACTTCAATCCTATAGAGCATGCCTTGGAAGCTCTGGGGAGGGTAATTGCAATTCGCACCCCCCCCTCCAAGAACCATCCAAGACTTGAAAACAGCATTGCTGAATAAGTGAGACCAATTGCCACAGGAACTCATAAATTTCTTTATTTCCAGCATAAAATCACGGAGTGAGGTCTGTACGAGGGGATCATACCCCCTATTAACCCATTTTGTTTGTAATATTCTACAGCTGCTGTTTCATACCTTGCGACAACCATTAGTATAACGCTTGATCATGCGTATGTATTATAACTGTTGAATGTTTTTTTTTTTTTTTTTTTGTATTATATCAATCCTATGTACAAACCAAATTTCATTAAAATCTATACAGTAGTTCTCGAGATAATCGACCAAATCGGAAAATTCTCTCAATTTTGAACACCAGTGTATATTCCTGCACAAAACGCGTGGGATCTTATATTAATTTAATCTCTTGAACGGATTTTTTTTTTGAATATCCGACCCCCAAAAAGCATTCCCCCCATTTTGTCGAAGATTGATGTATGTTCCGTCCTGTATCCCAAAAAGCAAATATTTTTTTTAGTACGAAATTTTTTCTTCAACTACGGGTAACCAAATATGCTGTATCCTGTCAACTCACCTCCGTTTTCTAGATAATGTACTTAAAAAAATCCACTATGACACTATATTTAATAAATCTAATGCTTTGAGGTGTTTAAAATAAATATCTACATAAAATTTCACCATAAAAATTATGTACAAAATGTTTTGGAAAATAGTTTTTTATTCGAACCTTGCCATTAAAACAGCTTTACACTTTGCCTTGGACATCAGAGCGTTTAAAAAAATGTTTTGAATATCAGAAATATCTTGAATACTTTTTAGTTGAAATTCTGTAAAAAATCTTGTTGTTTGTAAAAAATTTCAAAACATGGAACAGTACAAAATCGTACATTACACTTCTCACAACAGTACAAAATCCCACATTACACTTCCCACCTTTGTGTTTTTCTAAACCTTATACCTTTACTATCTTTGTTTGCTGCAACAGAGGGCACATTTTCTTGCTGGAGTTTTTTCCTTTCAGTTGGTGGGAAAAATTTTACAAAACGTCTCTCAATTAGTCAGAGTGATGCTTCGACTGACAGCCTATTTCTTTTACTGCACGTTGATTCTGAATGGTACTTTACAGCCATTTCATTTAATAAGTCTAATCGAAACTGAAGCTGCGTTTTAGAATCTACCCTTTTCCTTAAATAGGACAAAAGAATTCCAAATACAGTGATCGAATAAAAAAAAAAATCTTTTTAAATACCTTTTTCTATATATTTCCTTCGGATGGCATAGGATACCAAATTTTAGTTCGCACGATTGATGCTACCTATGGTGTCAGTATTGTCGACAACCATCTATAGCTTCAGCTTTAAATGGAGGTGAATAAGTAAGTGACTGTTGGGTTTATTGGTGCAATAGCAAAAGCAGGCCATGCTGCGCCAAACATTCGTTCAAATCAATTAAAAACTATATTACTTTAAAAACATAAGGTAAAAAAAAAAAAGGCGAAAGGTTAAATTTCAAATATGGTGTAAAAGCCCAATTTTGTTTAAAAAAGCAAATAAGTCATGGTTGGGGTTTTCCCTCACCAAATCAGACATATTTAAAACTGATGAATTATAGAAAAAGTGACGATGATGATGAAAGACTGGACAGTCAACTAAAATGTGATGAATTGTGTAAGGAATATGGCAGGAAGGACACTCAAGAGCACCCTCCTCAAACAAAAGATGTCTATGTGTAAATCGAGTATATACAATGCGAAGGCGAGTCAATCTGACATCCGCTATTCGCATTGAAGAACATGCCACTCTCCAGTGATAGGCTTCACTGAGTGTAGCTTATTATATCATTGAAAATTCCATGATTTCTGCCGTGTCTGATTAATAGAATTTAAAATGAGATGTCTGATATCATTCAGCTGGAATGCGAGCTGCAAAGGATTCGTTGCCGAACGTGCAGCTGATTCATCTTGTTCATTGCCTACAATACCTTCATGACTAAGTACCCAACAGAATTTAATTTTGCTATACAGACTGCAAATAATGTCAGCAATGTCAACTACAACAGAATGACTGCGATCGTCCAGATGTACCAATGGTTCCAAGACGCTCATGATTTCAGTATACACTACGAACTTACGGAAACTGGATTTCTCGACTAATCGGAGCGCACAATAAATAGCGACAGCTTCGACAGTATATATACTGTAGAAAGTGTCACCACAGCCGACGTATCCAGTTCCTTTCGACCAATCCGTATAAATAGGAATTAAATCCACGTACTGATTGTGATGGAAATCGAATAAGCTTTAGAAAATAATTGTACATGTATTGCATTTGCTCTATGAGGCAAAGGAGTTATGATATATAAACCTTGGCATATTCCAAGGAGGAAATTTGTAAAACATCCGCTGTTGGATAATTAAGTCATGTAGGCCGAACTCCTCGATGATATCTTTCACCCTCTCGGAAAACGGATGAATGAAAGAAGGCCGAGCACCGTACAGTCTCCGTAAAGACGGGTGGATATGCATATTTTGTAATGGGTGAAATAGAAGAGATAACATTTTAAAATGATTATGGAGAGACAGTTTCCTGCGCCGTAAAGCCAAAGATAATTGGTTACAGTGCACATAGAGAAGGCTCGAAACACCACATCCCTCTGCACAGGGAAGGTTCGAAATGCACCACAGCAGATTCTCAGATCATTGTGGTGGACTGGGTCAAGTTTCCGCTAGGTAGTTTTTCAAGCAGATCCGTAAATGATACATCCGTAATCGATCCGAGACAGAATCACGATTGATACATTCGGAGTTAAGAAGTTCGATCCACTCCCCATGCTGTGTTGGATAACACCTTCAAGATACTCAGGGATTTCTCCCATTTCTTCCACAGAATGTGCGGAAGGAAAGTGAGTTTGCGGTCGAAAATTACCCCAAGGAAGCGGACGTCAGGGACGATGATTCACGGATGCGAACGTCAGGATCGGGAGGGAGACCCCGTTTCCTACAAAAATGCACACAACGAGTCTTGCTAACGGAGATACTATGCTTATTTATGTCACACTATGCAATCAGGTTATTGACTGCGGTCTGAAGTTGTCGCTCAATGAGAGGCATTGACGATCTTTCGTTAGAAATCTGTAGGTTATCGACTTTGAGAGATAGACAAATGGCTGAAGTTGGGAAAGGACGGGAGGAATATGACAAATGAAAATGGTGAGGCTTAAGATGTTTCCCTGAGGAACTTCTTCAAATTGAATAAAAGATTAAGATAAAACATTAGCAACACAAAAACTTTAGGGATTTTTGAATATAAAGAGGTAAATTTCCTCTCAGATTATAAATGTATAAAGTGCGAAGTATCCCATAACCCCAAGTGTGGTCAAACGCCTTTTCGATATCGAAAAAAATACAAACCAAATGATTCCTCCGAATAAAAGTAGTACGAATCTGACTTTCGAGCAGAAGGATGTTATCTAGAGTTGATCTTTCTTTGCGGGAGCTACTGTGAAAGGGAAGAATGCATTGATTCTTTTTTAATTGATATATGAGACGGCAATGACCATATGTTCTATAAAGTCTTACAAAGGCAACTGATCAGTGATAGGTCTATACTGGAGAAGGCTTTTTGGATCCTTACCAGGCTTCAGGATAGGAATAACGATTGCTTCCTGCCACTGACTAGAAAACACATGCTCCCTCCATATTCAGTTGAATAAGTAGAAGAGACTTACAAGTGAATCCTCGCTCAAGTGGCGAAGCATATCATAAATTATACCATCAGAGCCTGGACTGATATTGTGAGCCAAAGACGAAACCTTTCTCAATTCCCACATGTCTAAGTCATTGTTATAAGGGAGAGGTTGCCGATCCCTGAAATTGATAGGTGTCTGCTCTGCAAGATTCTTAGTCGCTAAAAATGTAGCGATATATGAATCGGAGCTTGACATACTAGCAAATGAGTGGCCAATATCATTGGCCACTTCGACAGGTGAAGAAAACACAACAACAGAAAACTTAAAGAATTTTTGAATATAAAGAGGTAAATTTCCTCTCAGTTTCCAGTAACGGGATAAAAAATTCCCGATACAAGGAGTTTGTAGCTTTTATCTTTCTCCACAATTGTTGACTTGTCGTAGACGATGTAATGGAAGAGACATATCTGATCCAAGATTTTCTCTGACTATGACGTCTTACTCTGCGAGAAACACCCTTGCCCTATTAAATGCTATGAGGCTCTCGGTTGTGGGATACCGTTGGAAAATATTCCACAATTTCCTTTGTTCCCTGTAGGATGTCTGGCAATCCTTATTCCAAAATGATTTACTCATCTTACACTGTGAATTAGAACTCTTGGGAATCGCTGCATCAACAGCGTCCACGATAGAGGTCGTGACACATTTCGGATAGAGTCATTTATATCCAGATCTTGAATCATTGTGCTGGTTAGGACTGCTAACAGAGTGAATAAATCCCAATCTGCCCGGTTAAAGCGTTAAATGGGAGGACGTAACCGCATCTCATTCCCATGAACCTGGGAGATTAGAATAGAGAAATGATCACCATTATGTGAATCATTAAGAACCTCTAAATTCAGCGACGGTAGAAGTGTCGCTTAGCAAATGGCTAGATCAAGGGAATAAAATGTCCTAGTGGGAGCATGGAAATTCGTTTTCTCGTCGGTGTTCAGCAGACAGAGACTTGTAATCCGAGATCAATTGCTCTATCTACCGACCACGGGATTAGTACCTTCATGTCCCCACTGAGGGTTATGTCCATTAAAGTCACCTAGGAGATGGAAGGGAGCTGGTAATTGGTCGACTAATTGTTTCAAATTCATCTGTGACACAACATCGTAGGGTGGCAGGTAAATGCAGCAGATTGTGATTAATGTGCGGGTATGAAATCACACAGCCACAGCCTGCAACGATGTGGTCAGTGTAACGGCATTGTGAGGATAGTTTTCGGATGATAGGATGCATACACCTCCAAAAGATATTACGGTATCAACATCCCGTAGCATAATGATATCCACGCACTCGGGTTGTCATATTAATCTTTAGAAAGTCTCTTGAAGAGTAACACAGCCAAGTTGGTGCGTAGATATTATGGACTTGAAATCATATAGTCTGGGTCGTAAGCCGCGGCAGTTCCAGGAAACAAGGGAAGCCATTATGCAATCGCATTTGGAGTCGAATCACCGACTCCATGTCTACAAATATTGTATAATCTTCAGCGGATGGATGCAAATCCAACGCTGGGATCTCTGTTTTCTTAATTTTTGTTCTCCCCTCCTCACTCCTAGTCTTTCTGAACTGAACTTTTTATCGGGGATTTAACTGAACCTTTTGAATTGACTTTTTCAGTTTTTGACGATGAGAGTGAAGCAGAACAGGGGTGATATAGATCCGAGTCAGTTTGTGTGGTGTAAGATTTAAAAGTCTTTTTTTTTTAAATCTTGGGTACGCATATGTTGTGACACAATACGGCTTACCTCAGGGTAGGAAATATTATTCTTGATCTTCATTGCTATGACCCCTTTTCCCAAGTTCCATGTTGGACATAATCGAGAATAGGAGGGATGGTCTCCATTATATATACAATTGATACATCACTCCTTCAACACTGTCGTATCCAGCCTGTGCACAGCGAGCACATGTGGGTTGACCTCGACAGTTTGTTTTGGACGTTGACACTGAAATCAGCGGAGTGGATTTGGAGTGAGTGAGTGAATGTAAAGTTTATTGGCGCAAGAGCCAGATATGGCTATGCTGCGCCAAACAAGATTAAACTGTGGTCTAGACGTGAAGTTGAAAAAAGATAAGTGGTTGACAAGAAGGAGGGTCGAAAATAGAGAAGGATCGCTAGGGTATCTCGGGAGTGCGTCACCCGTGTTTACCAAAGACAGTAAACCCCATGGGAAAGAAAAAGATCACTAGGGTACCTCGGGTTCATGAAGCCCGTACTTACCTGAAGAAGGCAAGTCCCTGAGATCCCCTGATATAATCCCCAGGGGCAGGGTGCCCGGCTATACCCCCAGACGCTGGGTACCCATTTTAGTAGCCTTTTACGACATGCATGAGCTACAGTGAGACTATTCTGTCATCCCCGGTCACCACACGGGTCGGAGTGGATTTGGAATATGCAGTCGAACGGGACATTGATGGTTCGCGGTCATCACAGACTGTGGAAATTCAAGCGTCGAGAACGTCAGTATGAGGTGCTTGGTAGGAAGCACTTTACCATCCCTTAGAATCGTAATGCGTTGAACATCACAGACCTATTGTTCTTGCATATTTTCAAGTATCTCCTCGTTCGACAAATCCACGGCTGAAATTACCCCACCCCCGTAAAAAGTTAAGACTACGGTGAGGTGCGATGGTCACTTCAAAATGAGCCAATTGGCGCAGATTCATAACGGTGGAAGTTTGTTTCGCAGACGACACTTCCATGAATAGACTAGTGCATCTTGCGAATAGTCTTCACGGCCCCCACACTAGCTGTTATGGCTTTCTCGATCAGGAATGGAGAAACGTTGGAAAAAAATCTTTTTTTCTGCATAATAAACATTGCTGTATGTATGTGCCCTTTTGTTGCTCCACTATGGGAGAAGAGGTTGACGGAATTAGGCCTCCTTCAAGGCACGAGGGTTTGGGATCCATAGAAGGTTCTTATCTTCACTTCAGTGCGCCTCCACCCACCTAGGAGTCAAACAAGAGGAGGCTGACCGCCAGTCATCTGAACTATATCAGGCACGGCACTTAACACAGAGGTGGCACTAAAGTATAGTATTACAGCTTCAGGGTGAGGATCCGTTGGTTCACCCGAGGTACCCCTAACTGCAATACTAACCTTACAGCAACGTCGTTGGGGTTCGAGAACCCCTCAGAAGTGATCACCAGCCGATTGGCAGGAGCGGGTTCACTCCTGCCACTCGTCTAAGGGAGAAGCATAGGCCAAAGGGAATACAACTGGATCCCAGAATCCACTTTTCTCCTGCACGGGGCGCCGCATATGGCTAACATGCGGGTCAGGTCAAAACAAACTTGATCTGACGTTGATGGTACTAAATTAAATTTTTTAATCCCCAACTAAATAAATATAGAAGAAAATAAAGAACAAAAGATTACCGAACATAACATAACCTCAAAATCAACCCCAAACAGAAATAAAAAGAACTGAACTACATTGGGAATCTGCAAATAAAACCGAAACCAAACATTTTTTTGTCTTTATTTCTTTTCAAGAATTTTCCGACTCAGGTACGTAACCCCCGTTCTCACCCGAATATGAGACCCCGAGAGGGGGAAAAAAAAAAAAAATAGATGCCTATCTGACAAGTAAAAGGGTCGAAAGTAGGGAAGGAACGCTAGGGTATCCTGGGGGGCTCGTCACCTGTTTAACAAAGATAGTAAACCCCATGGGATAGAAAACAGATCATTCGGGTTTGCGAAGCCAGAACTCACCTGAAGTATTAAATTCTCTGATGGTAAATGGAGGAATATTTGTGCGTCTTTAGTAATTCTTTATTCCAGAATATCAAACTACAGATAGCATATTAAAATGTATTTTGGAATAATTCGATATAATCCTTCAAGGAAATTGACAAAAACTGATAGCTCAGACATTTTATGATGGAAATGTCATGAATGGCAAATGACCAAGAGCTCGAGTAAAAATAAAAGCAATGTACAGTAATGCACATTTCATTCACTGTTATGCTCTGCAATTGAAATTAATAATGAGAAATTCAGCGAGTGTTTCTCGAAAGGCAAGAATATTTTTTCTAACATTCTAGCTATTCCAATTCTTCTCTAAGATCACCAGAACGTGTGTCCATTCTGAAGAAGCATATAGAAATCAACATTCCTCGTCTATTTTCTATAAGGTTGAACTTCAATAAGTGAACCATAAACGGAATTCATAAAAATTTGCAACTTTTGAAAAACTGCCTTACTGAAATTCAATCCATATCAAATACAGATAAAACCATTACAAAAGTAACAGGAATTTTAAAATACTTGAATGATGATAATTTCAAATTTTGGTTGGAGTCTTTTATTCAGATTATGCCTCTTGTTGAAATAATTTACAACTAAATGTAATCTCGGGGAATTGGTGTGTTTAAAATTAATGATCACGTAACCAAAAAAAAAAAAAAAAAAAAAAAAACTGCTATTTTATAATTGAGAAATTTTTTTAAAAAAAATCCTTCAAAGATACTCACTGCAGAAGCTAAGGAATTGTGCAACTGTATGTGTTGATATAATGGATAAATATTCTTCGACTAAACATTAAGTAGCAGGTAAATTGTTCAATAAGAAAGGCTTCTCTAGTTTTAGGAATCCCGCAGAAAAGAAATACTGATTACTGAAGCATATCCCATGATTGACAAAGAAAAGTTTAAAATTGAACTATAAGTATTATATTGCAAAAATTGCAAATTTTTTTTGGCTGAACATTAAGTCCGCAATGGGGACCAGGGCAGCCACATTAGGCAAAATGCCGCCAAATAATTCCTGTCACCAAGGGCGGTAGGGCTAAACTGCATTCCAACCATTTAATTTACCGGATGAATTAATTTTAGTTAGTTTTAACGTATTTCACTTGGTGTGTGTATTAGTGTGTCATCAAATTTTCGATCGTTAATTTAACCAATTTCCCCATTAAGCTAGAGCTCTGAAACTATGGGAATCATTCTTACTCGCCTAACAATGCAAAATTTAGACATTTGCGACAAGTTTTAACTAATATTTCAATATTTTTTTTTGGCTACAGCAGCACTAGGATAAGTAAATTCTTCGGTGTTAAGGCAGGCATGGCGAATAAATGCCCACTTTTGTTGTTGACTTGCTCACTTCGGCCTGAAACAAATATGAAATACCAGTTTTCTTCTGGGCATCTTTTGGCCCATTACCAGTGACTGGCTTCTTAGTTTTATCTGAAAAATACATTCGTGGTTTAATGAGAATTCAGAATTGAAAATATCTTTAAACTTACCAAATATGACACAGACTGTGCCATATTTGGCAAGTTTAATAATACTGTGGTATTATGGACGGACTGTGTGGCCAATTATTTTTTAACAATATAGGTTGAGGATATTAATGAAAATGATAAGATTTTATAACTACTTTCCGAGTACGAAAAGGATATAAAATTGCAACGAGTACGATTATAATAAATTGCCGAGTACAAAATTGCCACCATATAAAAACATTGTTTTTAAAAACACTAGTTTTTATCTCGAAATATTGTTACTGAAATTTATCAATATTTTCTGTAAAGAGCAAGAGCAAGATACACTGCTTTTGCTTGTCCACATCCTTACTGAGATAATATCATAACCTTCTGATTTAAATGACTCTGAATAAATATAATCTCTTGATAAATCAGAACTATCATCTTCTGACTGAGAGATATTAAATTCAGTCTTGGACCTACTCTCTGGATCCATCATAAGAGCTATTTAAATTCAAGGCAGGAAATCTCGTAGCAATAATTGTAAAGAACCAAAAGTAGAACTAGTTACACCATTTTTTAGTAACATGCAGTAATACAAAAATAATTGTGAGATTTAACACATTGACTATCAGTCAGTAGAGATTAGATTGATAGTTAATGCCATAACATGGGAGTAGATTGTACCCAGATACCAACATACTTATTTTCAGAAATAGGATTTAAAAGTAGTAAAAAAAGATAATTATGAGATACCCAAGTATTATTTAAGCCTTTCATTAAATCATTTCTAACGAGTGGGTTTTGCACCACATGTCAAATTTTTTCACAAATGCCACATTACATACTGGCATGTAACATGCAAAAAGTGAACCAAAAAAATAAATAAGTGACAGTATGCATTATTTTTAAATAGATCTGTATTATAAAAAAGTATACATTTTATAATGGCAGTGTCATTCCAAGCCATCATCGATATAACTCAAATCACAAGATGACATTTTCAATGAAAAATAAATATTAATTTCGAAACCAAGATGTTTATAGCTAGTTTCTAATCATCACTCCATGCCAATACCAATAGAAATATCCTATATGTAGTGCAAAAAAATTTGGAAAATGATCAATCAGAAGAACATTTTCCAGTGCCAGCATGTGATTTGCACATTGGTGATGGAACCACATCACATGCTGGCGCATGATCGGCAGTCAATGTGTTAAAGACATATATGTAGCAATTAATTTAATTTCAACAATGCAATTTTTTCTTTAGTTGCATTCCCTGCGACCGTACAAGCACAAAAACACTGAATGCGTGACTTGCATTGCCAACTAAGGAGAAGTTAACATGTCTGCAGTAAAAATGCATGTGAAAAGAAACTAATAGCAAAATTTAGTTTTGTTAAAACTTTTATTTTTAATCATGCCAATATTTTACAGAAAACAGCACTTGTTACAAATTTCACATTATCATTTAACAATTCAGTATTGTCAGTGTAGGAAAGGTAATCTTTACTAACATGTTTCGAAAAACGACAATGAAAAATATACCATAAAAATGTATTTTTAAAATTAAAAACTGCAATCATTTGAATATAGTTAAAAGGAAGAAAAAAATTAAATATTTTAAGGCAATGTAATTTAAAATCAAAGCAATGAAAGATTTGAATTGGAAATTTTCAAGTGAGACAAAAAAAAAAAAAAAAATTTTCCCTAGTAAATTACAAATTCACGAAACAAAAAAAAAAAAACTTCAATCTCTCTTTTTATCAGTACTACAATATTCCACAGCTTTCATTAAAAAAAAATAATGAAATTGAAATAATACAGAACAAATAAAAAACCAAAGAATGTGATATTTTCTCAATAAAATATAAAAAAGTATATTGGTTAAGTTAAAAAAAAAATAACTGGTACTTTTCTAGAAAAGCTCTTTTCTGTTCATATTGGTTATTGTTTTTTTAAACATTTTTATAATTAATTATATCATAAACATCATATAAAGAGCATAAAATGGAAAAAAAAGAGAGAGAAGAGGTTGATATAATGAGTATACAATGTGATGACAAAATCCTCATCGCGAACTGCTGCTACTAGATCTCTGTCGTCTTCTATTAATAGACCTTGAACGAGACCTAGTTCTTCTACGATAACGAGGAGGGGATCTAAAAGAATAATAACATGTCCATACAAAAATAAGTATTGAACAGAGAAAAGTTTCACAGTTATTTATTTAAAAATAGCATAAAATAAAATAGCTTATTTTATATACATCGAATCTGTAATATGAAATTAAAAACCTGAAAGTCTCTTTTTTGATGAAAGAAAACAAAGCATTCATTCCTATTCACGTTGAAATTTTTAAAAATTCGTCTAATGACTATTTTAAAATATGCAATATTAATATTTATACATTCTAAAAATTGTTTATAATACAATCACTAGTTTTAAATTAACAATGTTAATCGTTTCTCTTTCATTTACTTTGTCCATAAATGACAATGCTCGAATCTAATGTAATTCAATTAACTGCCGCTTTTCGAAATATTTCAATACTTAAATGTTTGTGATAAACTTTTAAGTAAAGAAGATGGTATAGAAATCTAATATAAAATACCACAGTAAAAATTAGAGGAAATTTAATCAAACTCTACAAATATAATTAAGATCTAAAATAACAGATAATTATGACATCTACAAACTATCTTAAATTTTCAAATAAATAAATAAATAAATAAAATAAAATAAAAAGTTTTAAAAAAATCTATTGTTTTTTGACTTAAAGGAAAATAATTTTGCCCCTCTTTAACACCAGAGATTCATATACATAAAAGAGATTTTAAAAAAAAAAAAATGCCTAAGTCACAAAATGTTTGAAGTTAAATAATTGTAAGCTAGCAGTAGTGTGTTCAATTTCTACACAATACTTTTATTTTGCCAACGAAAGTTAATAGTAATACTTTAAATGAAATAATAGCATGAAGTGGTGATTTTAGGCATGCACACATTACTTTGGTCAAAATAAAAAATATATACCTTGCAATGCAAAGAAAATGATTTCTCAATGTTTAAATGGCACCCCCCCCCTTTCTTTGAGAAAGTTTGATTTTATGTTTGTAGAAAAGTGAATAGATATAATGCATAAATTTGGGGCTCAAAAAAGCCCTAATTATGAGGGGGGTTTGTCTTTAACAGGCCAAAAGTGAATGTTTGGTATGTAATTATCGATTTTTGTTGTTGTTGAAAAGATATTTACTAGAGAAGTTTATCTCAATATATTGGAACAATTTCCTTTCTACAATGTTTGGCTTGAAAGAGATTATCGCTTGGATATTTCTCCATGCCACCCAAGGGGTCATATGTAGAAATTATTGATTTTTTAAATTAAAGTTGGCGAGTTACTCTTTCACATTATGTTTCTATTTTGTGCACTGACACATTCAAATCTGATACTTTTGAATGAGACATCCTGTACATCCACTGCTGATTTGAAGAGTATTTAGCAAAAAATGAAAGTTAATAAATACAAATATGTCACAAATCACATAAGTCCTCTTCACAACTGAATTAGCAAGTTATATGAGACAAAGTTTAATAATAACAAATATCATTACCTCCTACGAGCTCTCATACTGCCTCTCATGCGACCAGGAGGTGAACGTCTCCAAGGTGGAGGTGCTCGACGCATTCCCATGGGAGATGGGCGAGGCATTCGAAGGCGCTGAGGAGCTGGATGGAATTGCACAAGGGAAGCACTGACTTCCTGACCATCAATTTGGCCTAAAGAAAAATATTAAATAATTACCACAATAAAGAATATCAAATTTCTAATAATAAAAAGAAACAAATTTATTAAATACATTAATCATTAACATCAATGAAAAAAAACCTAGCCTTTGGCTTAAACAAGATACATAAATCCATGAGAACCTTTAAAAATTAAAATACATAAATTTACTAAAATGTTATCTCCTTCCTCAACATAGACGAGATTTAAAAATTAGCATTAAAACCAAACAGTGAAAATAAATAAGTTTGCATAAATAGTAAATTATTGGAGCATATCAGTTTAATGTCATATGAACAAACATGATAATTTTCAAATATTTTAATTTGATTCAGTACTCAAACCTCCAGATCTTTGAATTTACAAATCGGCCTTATTTGTCTTTTGGAGCCCAATATTTTACTTCATAAACATTTGTCTTCACATTTTCCCAAGTCATACATATCAGACTAATAAACTACCCAGGAGCAAAATAGTTTCTTTAAAAGACTTTCAAGAAGATCACTTCTATTTTGTCATTTCACTACTAACTCTGAAATCTTATCTTGTGCCATTTTTTCTCTATATTCATGGGTATGGGATGAAAAAGCATTAAAAATATTGGCTCTTAGGAAAAAGGAAAGGGGCAATTTTATTTTATACAGTGACATACTTAAGTAAACTAAGGATTATATTTTCGTAATTGTCATAAATAGGTAGGTGTTGATTGCATTGGTTTTTTAATGCAATTTGAATTTTACACAGATACGTGAAGTACAACATAATCTTAAAATTGCAATTTAAACATGATACCCTGCTACTCATAAAATAGATCAGCAAATGTTCCCCAATCTAAATTTATTTTATCTTTTATGCCATTCATTATTAAAGGGACGGAATACATTAAGCAATGTTTTGTCCTAAACTATAGCAGATATGATTTAATTAAATGAAACAATTTTAAGATTTCCCTCATCAATCTTGTTTTTAAATATTGATTTCGATAAAACTGAAGCGTTTTGTACTAGCATTTTATTTTAATTTGTAAATTGGATTTTTTTTTCCATAGGAAATTGTATCAAAGATTCAGAAATAATTTATTAATTCATAAACTCAAAAGGTATATAGAGGTAGAGGATGATAGAAAAGAGTATCTGAAACAGAAACCTCAAAATTTGATTACAATAAGCAGTGTTAAAAAGAATGCCAAATAATTTTTAGCCAATATCCACAATTAGATTGTACCTTAAATTTACTTAAGTAGTGATAATTGATTGTTCTCTCCTCTTTAATAATATGTGAAATCGCATAAATAATATTTTTCTTACTACCATGACAAATTATTTCATACAACTTGATTATTTTTTAAAAAGTGGTTTTTTAAGAATAAATTAATTATTAATAATTTCATTCTACATATACCAGAAAGAAATTCATGGGGGATCTACAAATTGATTCTCTACGATACGACACAGAAAATTAAATAAATTTTAATTTGCTAGATTTATTATAACAATCAAGTTAAACAATTTAATATTAAAATGATTATTCATTAAAATTATATGATTTATCCAAATCTTTGATTACAGAAGTTAGAGAAGTTTAGATTACTGAATTTAATGCTTACACTTCTCTGTTTCGAAATGCTAATGTAGCTCATCATTCTAATCAAAAAGTTTTAAAATATATATTTAATCAATCACTATTACTCTATTAACCCTCTGACTGCTCAATTTGTGGACCAAAATCGCTTCAAAAGTGCATTTTTTTGTTGCATTATGCCTTCAAATGCCGCAATTTAGTGGACAATGAACGACATCTGTTGGTCAAAACGTAAATTACAAGTCTAATACTGTATATAATTATTTCAGTGGTTAAACGGGGAAAAAGCTGGATGTGCTTCTCTATAAAGGAAGAAAACACATGCCCATGGAAATCGCGGATGAACAGCCAGAGGGTTAATAGTTGATATGACCTGTGGGTGCGATTTTGTTCTGCTAAAGCAAATTTTAGAGCATTATAATAAAACAAAAAGATTTTCAGAGAGGCTTATTAGCAATCAATATACAAATGACATATAGAAAAAAAGGAGAATATTTACACAAAAATTAAAAACCACATAATAAATCACGTGTTTTTGTGTCATTTTGTTTTATCTAAAAAAATATACGTACATCAAACAGTAATTTACTATTTATGGTTTTTAAAATAGAATTAAAAAAAAATCGCATTACACTAAAATAACTTTGTATTAAGTTTTATTACACCAACTTTTTAGGAAGTAGAAAATCATGTAATTAATACATATATATCAATTCTGTGGCAAACATTTCTTATTTTAACTTTAATAATTCACATCTTTACCAAATGGAACCACTACGAAAAACAATAAAAATGTTCAAAGTTTATTTTCTTGCAGCTAATAAAATATTATAATCCAAGAATTGGAGCTATTAATATGGAAAGAAGGAAAAGAAAACAGTTGTTTCAAAAATTGTTGTAAGTTCAAACCCTATCCAATTTAGCAAAAAGGAGAATTGCCATTGAACAAGCAAAGAAAAAACTTAGCTAGTTTTACTCGGGAACTCCTTCACCTTTCATATTTTTGCTAAGTTATTAAGCTTAACAGATCGTTTTTTATTTATTAGTATCTTTTCAAAGACAGAAATTTAGTCTTGCCATCATTAAAAAATATTTTTCAATTATCCTTCATTACCTATATTCAACCACCATTTTGGATTGTAAAACCACCGGTAGGTTCTAGAAAGCAAGGCTTATCCACTTTTAATTTTTTTTCAAGAAATTTCACTTTAAATAAAAATGCAATCTAACTGATACTTGATAAAAATTAATTAAAAACTCTTAAATCATACTTTTTTTTAAACCTAGTACAAACCAATATTTTATTTCATATATCTGAATACATTAATTTATATTACATCTCTGTAGTTAATCTATATCCCAATTACAATGGGTTTTTAAAATTGAACCAAAATTTTGCTTTTTTGAAATACTTTTCCTTAAAAACTATACTGAAGATCATATGCTTATTTATACATAATTAAGTATATAATAGCATGCAGAATTCTTCATGTAACATATCTGGTCAAAAAATTCAATAATTCCAACTCAGTAAATCTAGTCAAAATAATACTAATAATAAAAGAGAGAATACAAGCTAATTTATTACAGAAAATAATCCCTCTGTTTTTAAACTGTTACAGTTCAACAATCAAACATATTTTTAATAACTTAGGAAACGTAATATTTCAAATTTATACTGAATATATTTTGTGAGAAAACTTACCGCCATCCATGTAATTCAAAGCCTTTTCGGCATCTTCAGGATTTTCAAATTCTACATAAGCAAAGCCTCTAGACAAATGTGGTCGATCTCTATCAATCACAAGATCAACATTTCTCAAAGGACCATAAGAGCTGAATATTTCTTGGACATGCTCCTTAGTAACGTTGCGAGTTAGACGACTAACTTGAATCTTTGTAAGTCGAGGAGAAGGGCTCTTTCGTCTTCGTTTCACTGATGGAGATCTGTTAAAATTTTTAAAAATTTTCAATATTTCATTTAAACAAATGTTATTATAGTAGTTTAAACCTTCTTAAGATTGCTTAAGTTTGGTTGGCTAATTCCTACTAAGCACAAGAGAAACTATTACTTTACCCCTAATCCAAAGTTAACTAATACTGTGAATATCAAGTTCAACACTACAATTCAATTTCTAATTTTATAGCTTTAACTTCACACTTTCACATTACACTACACCATTTACAGATTTTGAGGCTGAGCATAAACTTGTGTATGATGTATGACCAATCAGTATCAATAAGCTCAAATTTTGATTAGAAAATCTAACTTTAAAAGAAAAAAAAAAAATGAATGTTATTTTGAAGCTATTAATACTTAAGTGCAGAAATGTAGATTCTGCAAACAGATATATAAACTTGGTGATTAATACAGTTACAGTACAATATGGTTTATTAAAAGATTTCAAATATGAACTTTTCAAAAAATTTTCTTATACTTTTCAAAACATCAAACTTTACAACATTTAGAATTATTCACTAAATTTTAATAAAACAAACTAATCATCCACACCTGCGGTTTGTAGATCACGAAAATTACTTCTGATGACAAATTGCTCATGAAAAACTTGTTCAAAAACATAAATGTGACAGTTCTTTAAAATTTCTAAGCCAATATTTGTTTATTAATGATATTATTAAAGAAATCCTATTAAATTATAAATGTAGGGTTTGCATACTTTAAAAAAATCTACATAAAAATTTATTAATAGCTTCTAAGCAGTATATATCTAAATTTAAGAAACAAAGGTACGGATCCTCAATACAATATATTGTTCTGAAATTTCTTCACAGTTTTTTAAATATACAATAAGACCTTGCTAATTTGGACAGCCATAAAAAATTCATAATTAATAAAGGCGAATTAAAAGTCAAGGTAAGAATGCAAGACTGTGGGTTAAACAGTTTTCTATCGTGACTTATAACTGACTTAGCAGCATTATCAATGAAATATAACTAGCAACTTTTGTTAACTCATAGAAAAAACTTCTAGTAAATAAAGAGGTTGAGCCTGATATAGTTGAGTTTGGAAATAATTTTTACAAATCTCTTCATCAAGGTGAAGAAAATACTGTAATATTGCAAGGGATAAAGTTGTAGTTAGAAGTGGTGTAGAAGAATAGCAATCTATTTTATTTCAACAGAGGAAGAATTTGTTTAGAAATAGTAACTGGAGCACTAAGCTCTGAAGAGGACCACGATGAAACAGAAACAACCAAAAGTTAAAAATTAGAGAAATTAAATACCACTTGAATTTTGTGATAAAAACATTTGAAGACTAACTACTATGAAACCATATCTAGAAATTGTGAACATACAAGCTATCTGTATCAATTGATTGTTCAAGAAACTAACTCTAATAGAAGATAATAAAAAATCAGTCATTTCTTCAAACCAGTGAACATATCAAGTGAAAATGAGCCTAGATCGTCATGTTCTAAGAGTAAAATATTGATCTGAATTCTGTCTTGTGCAATTATTTACCATATTGTTTTGTTTTATTAGAAAATACAAATTCTTTTCATGGCACAGAATGTTTAGCTATGTATCTTGGCTTATTTTGTTTAATCTGGATGATCAATAAGTCTAGATTAATGAGGTTCTATAGTAAATGTTTTTTTTTTTTTTTGAAGGATGGTACAAAAATGTTTGAAGTATATGTTTTAGTTACAGAGTGAAAATTAATGGATTTAATAAAAAAAAATTACAGCTTGTTCCTATGCAGCTATTAATGTTTACAACTAGAGCAGATTAAAAAACATACTACTATTCAGATAAATTATCAATATCAACTGAGCTTACATACAGTAAATATATTTTACAACTACACAGAAAAATTGGTGATACCCCTTCCTGGTTCTGTAGCACTGAGCAATCACCAATTATATCAAAGCTACTAAAATCTATTACGACATAATATCAGACCAAACATAACAAAACTTCTCAAGTAACAGAAAAATAAAAAAGCTGAAACAAACCTAGCTAAATTACGCTTTCCCCGTCCACTGACTCTACGAGAACTGGATGATCGTGATGATGAGGAGGAAGAAGACGAAGATGAGCTGGATCTTGAACGTGACTGGTTATCTGAACTTGAACTAGAAGATGAACTGGAGCTTGAGGATGATGATGAAGAACCAGACCGCCTGAAAATAAGGTTATAATATTACATTTAAATCTTCAGTATCAACATTTATCATTATCAAGTCACAACATTTTAGGGGACGCTTTTTTTTAATTAAGTGATAAGATAGAAGAATTTTATCAAGAGATATTTTAATCAGTTGTTAATAAATATAAAAAAAGCTTTTAAAATTATTGAACAATGTTGAATGAAATGTAAAAATATTGAAAATATTTTTAAATAAATTATTCACATATTTTCTCGATCCCAGTTAAAAAGAGATAAGTCTTGTGAATCTTTTAACAGAAAATAATAAAGTACTTTATAAGTATTTGATTATTTTAGCAAATATTAAGATAATTTATTTTAGCAAATATTAAGATGTAATAGATAATATATAATAATTAGCACAATAGTAAAATAGCTCTCAGAGAAATATTAATTTCGGACAGTTTTAAACTCAATACTACATAATATAAAGGGGAAAATTAATAAATGAATTAAAAACAATAAGCTATTTTACATCATTAAATTTTTACTTAATTAAAATTTAAAAATAAAAATATTCTTAAGTCATTGGTTATTTATTCATTTGAAGCAAATAATATAACACATCTTTCTCACTTTGATCACAGACCAATTCTTTGTTTTACAAAAAAAAAACACATAAAAAATCACGCTTGTATAAAATAATGTCTATTTGAACCTTTTTTGAACCTGTGTTTCAGAAACTTTAATGTAATTTTTAAAAACTTTTAGTCATCTTCATCCTTCACCGCAGAGCTAATGGTGAGCATGTTTACCATTTATATTGTTGATATTGATCTATCACAATGGATAGCTGCATAAATCAATTCCCCTTTATTTGTTCTTTCCCTTGAAAAAACTGAGGTACCACCCTTTTTTTTAATAAATATTTGGTAAACTGTTTACAATGTTCTATATACATTAAGGAGAAACAAATACTGGAATTGATGAACAGACAATACTTAACACAACCAGAAGCAAACAGATTTCATGTTAGTTATACTGAGAACTATTCTATGGTATCAAAAATTAATACACCAGATTATAATAAGAAGGAACTTTTACATCAAAAATTTGAAGGGGAAAAAAAAAAAAAAAAACCTCATTTTAAACCCTATTACAAAAGCAGACATTATTCCTAATGGAAACTTTTAAAAGTGTTCATAACCTTTTTGTAATATTTTGGACTTTGGAACAAACTCTACATCCCCAATCAGGAAAAAACAAGCACTAATGGCAATAAGAAATGCCGCAAACCAAATTCCTAAT
Source organism: Nephila pilipes (assembly GCA_019974015.1). Taxonomy (NCBI): domain Eukaryota; kingdom Metazoa; phylum Arthropoda; class Arachnida; order Araneae; family Nephilidae; genus Nephila; species Nephila pilipes. Next base: position 205,402 of record BMAW01028135.1, on the reverse strand, counting down.
ATAATCTTTAATGAGGGAGGATACACTCAATAGTATAGAAAAATAAAAACGGGAAAGAGACAAAAAGGGGGGGGGGGGACAGAGTTTGTATATATGTTCTATATTTTTTAAAATTTATTCTGAGGATATAGAGATCCATTCTTTTCTTTCTCTTTTTATGTTGATCCTCAAAGGAAGGGTAAAAATTAGGAGAAGTAGTTCTTTTTCTCTTTTGATTCTTTTATGAACTTTTTGCAGAGAACTGTAAGGCTTGAAAAACAAATCCCTCTGGTTGAGTATCCTCCCCTTTACACAAGCAGATTTTTGGTTGTTCAAGGAAATTTTCTAACCAGACAAAAATATAACTTGAATTAACCTAATAAAATTATTTTTAGATTGAATAGAACAGACAGATCAGGAGGAAGACTGCTAATAAGCAGTATTGATGAAAACTCTTGCACAACAATTTCCTACACATTATTACATGCAAGAATTAAAATAACCATCAGTAACATCTTCTACACAATTAATATTTACTATCCCCAAAGGGATCCAACATCTCATAAAAAAAAAAATATTTTTTGGAATCACTAAAAAATTCAGCCTTAATTTTGGGCAATTTCAACTTCCATCTGATGCGGGGATAGAATTGTTCTTCTAAATATGGAAATTATTTCATTGATTACCTAATGGAGATTTGAACTTTAATATTCTCAACACCACTGTTCACATGCATTGAAGTACAAGAGGTACAGTTTCCCAAATAGTTCTCACAATATGTTGATTCATCTTTTTGGATTAACAAGTTGCTTTGTTTTGGATTGCTCATTTGACAGCAATCAGTGTCCCATCATTAAAAATTAAAATTGCTTAAAACAGGAATTTGTAAAAAGAGTATATTGGCAAGAAGTAATGAAACTAGCATAATCTACAACAAGTAACCCAGAAGACAAAACAAACCTCAATGATACCATTTTTATAATAATTAAAAATAATAATCAAGAAATTAGACTACAAAATAGATCATTTTCACCATGGTGGAACACTACCTATAATAATGTCTTCCAATCAGCAATATTCAAGCAAACTGAAGATTTCACAAGAAAAGGCAATAAGAATAATGAACTATTTGATAAAATATTGAGACCTCTTCATAATTGTTACAGATAAGTCCAAAAACCTAAATATAATATTTACAACAGCTATCACAAAAAAACACCTCTTTTGCTTATAAAGTAAATCATATTAATTATATTTTTACAGCAGAAAAACTAGCCATATGCTAAGCTTTAGATGATTGAACTGAATTAAACAAAACTTATCGATTCTGTGCCTGATTGTTATTCTATATTATCTACATTTAAAAATTACAATATTCAATCAAAAAGTAATACATGATTAGCCAGAAAGATATTTATACAATCACATTTTCCTAATCAGATTATACTAATTTGGATTCTGAGATTTTTTGGAATGAACAGGCAGATAGTCTCGCAAAATCGATAATGGAATCCAATATAGACTGGATTGCCCCAGAAGACACCAAAAGCAATATTTTCAGAAACAGGTTGAAAAGAATTAATGAATATATCTACTCCACCAAACAGTTCAAAATTGTAGGGAACATCCCAATCAAGGTCATATGCAATTAAACAAAAGGCAGAAGATAGGAAATATTAAGCACTCAAATTATCTGCAAAATGATCATAACTTTTTTTTTTTTGTACAATTTTAATTTAAATGATAATATAAAGTGTAGTCCTGTAACTGTATCAACTATTTTGGAACATATTCTTTTGACTTGTCGTAAATATGGGTCCCAAAGAAAATCATCTCTAAAATGTACTCAAGATAGATCCACAATGCATTACTTTCAAAAAAAGAAATGTTTTGATACCAATTTAATTAAAATATTCTAAAGGGGATAATAGCCTTTGTTGCTTTGTTCACATAAAACCAACCAATCAATCAACTGTTGACATTCTTAAGTTCTCAACAAATCTTTCATTTGCTTGCAACTTCTGTAGGTGGAAATTTTTAAAACATTCATTAAAAAAATCTTTCATAAATAAAATTAGCATTTTTAATTGCCTTCTTTCTTAATTCAATTTGGGGCAATTTAATTTCAATAACTTTTTTTTCATATTTTAAGCATTCTGTTGAAAGATAAAATGATCTGATTGGTTAAGAGTGAAAACACAGCTTACCCACCACCACCCATTTTCAAAAATTTTATCTAAGTAATTATAGAAATAAAAATGCTTCATAAACCTAAATTAAACTTTTACTTGTCTATCTTGTGTTCAAAATTATTTGTATACCAAGTTTTCAGTGACTATTTGCTAAAATATAGTTTTCAATTCAAACAGGCAAGCTAAAACATAATGAACAATTTGTTACATTGAAAAGAAATAAGAAATAATTTTCTTTGACACAATGGAAGTTAGATATTCAAATAAAAATTGCTAAAAAAATAACAATAATTTCAGCACTGTTTCAACAATTTGCTTTAATTTAATATAGCAGAACACACAAATAGGATAAAAATGGTACACTAATGAGCTTGGAAAAAAAAAAAAAAAAAAAAAAAAATGGATAGCTTGCATTTATCATTAATGAAACAACATCAAAATAGACCAGTACAAAAAATATCCAATTTTCATTAGCAAAAAAATAATTGCATTCACATACAATTTTAGAACCTCCTTCAAAGTAGTCCCCTTGGATTGATTGTCCCACATTTCTCCCAATCATTCTGCCATTGTCAGAATGCCTATATAAAGATGGAGCACAGTTGGTTTGTCACATTGGGTATATTTTCGCTGGACTGAAATATGGTTCTTTTCAGGAGCATTTTCAGCTTAAGGAAAAGCCAGAAGTCACAGGATGCCATGATAGGAAGAAGGGAGCAAGACGAAGCACAGGTGTATTATGTTAGTCAATAGTTACAGGGGAAAAAAATTCTTTTATGCAGCACCAAAGAAAAAAATCATAGGGAGTTAAATCAGGGCTTCTTGAAGGCAAATAATTAAGAAAAAGGTCATCACCTGCTCTTTTGCATGTTAATAAATGTTTCTGGAATAAATTCCATTCTCTTCAATTACATGAGGTCGATAGAACTTTTCTCACTGCAAACATAGTGAACCTCTTTTCAGAAAATTTGATGAAACCAGCTTAAGATACTCTTTGAAGTAGACAAAATGCTCATTGTACAGATGTAACTATTTACTTTTTAGCAAATTTAGTAACACAGAATGCCTTTTGTTGTTCCGCTATCAACTAAGCATGAATTGCCTAAATAAACTCCCACAGTTAGGATGATGGGCACTTGTACAGATTGTAATGCCATATTTTGATAAATAAAGAATTTACAAAAATTTTCAATCACTACGAGCCACACATTTACATACTTTGTAGGGGAGATATAACTCTTTAAAGTTGGGGCATTTTTAGTTAACAACCAGATGTAATAGGAAATATCTGATTGCAGATTAAAAGACTTATCAGATAAATCTAGAAGAACCTAGAATGAAGGGAAAAATGCATTTTGAGCATTATACAGGACAAAAGCCCCTTTTCAACTGCTACTGAAATATAATTATCTATAGCTTGGATATTTTTGTATGTAATGGTTATTTTAAAGATATATTTCATTACCTCAAATCTAATTTTTTAACAGTATTTTTGCTGGATATCTATAATAAGTTAGTAACTATAGGTATGAAGAAGTCATTATTACATCAATGAAGAATATGTATAGAAAAAAGTCATCCATTTATAAGTAACAGTTCAGTCAAGAGGAAAAGATTGGTCATATGATCTGAAAATCAAGAGAATCACTAAAAGCAGTTTTTTCTTTTTTGGAAGGGGAGGGGCAGTAAGACTATACCCATCTTTTTTATATGACTAAACTATACTCATGCCATAAAGTTTTTAGTAACTTACTTAACAGTGGTCTTTGCTTCTGTTTCCTTTTTGTGAGGACTAAAACAGAGAGAAAGGCCATATTTAAAACAAACACTTTTATTCACAGATATTTCCATTTTTGTGCAAATTTTATATTATATACTTATAGTAATGAATATTTTTATATATTTTACACAAAGAACAATTCATTAATCAACACTATCAAGGGGGGGGGAGATAGAAAGATCTATGTTACTTAAGCTCAAGGATAGATTTATGTTACTTAAGCTTAGAAAGTATTTTAAAAGTTGTAACTTTTGTGTGATTTAAGATTAATTTGGCATTAAAATGCAACTTATCTGAATGAAATTCAAAATTAGATTCCTTGATATTTAATTTGTTTTCATAAGCCTTTGTTGATAATTAAGCAAAATGTATATTCAATATTAAAAAAAAAACTCTTTAAATGTTTCTAATACAATTCTATAAAAATTACTATGACATACATTTTTCACCTATGATTTTTAAAAATAAAATATTCAACTAGAGCAAAAAATAAAAATGGGAAATAAATATTTTGTCTAATATATTCCACAAATAATAAACTATAAGGAAACAAAATACATCCAAATGACATATTAACAGAATCTCTCTCACACATACAATCTACACAGTATTTTCTAAAAACTTTGGATTCCAGTTTTAGTGCCAACAAGTACAAAGAATATTCTTGTCAATATCAACAAAATGATTGTGTATTTATATTTTTGTATGTATCCTTATCTAACTCAAACACTAGTTTTTAAACAAAACATAAAAATGTATAAGTTGATTATTACATTCTAAACCACTGAAAATATAATCACCGTGTTTTTTTTCCTTTATAAAATCTATTGTTTTTTTAAATATATCAAATGCAAAGAACAAACAATTTAAAAAAACTTACTGAGCACTGCTACTGCTGCTACTTGATGAAGAGGACACACTGCTCTTTCTATTTTTTCTTTTTTCTTTATCAACTGCCTTATTCTTTGTTTCACCTTTAGTCAAACCCCTGAAAGACAGGTAACAAAACAAAATAAAATAAAAAAAAAAAAAAACATATAAACCATATAACAAAAATTTCTTTTAGTAGATGTTATAAATATAATAATAACACATAACAAATAGCCATTAATGCTAATTACCACTTATTTTTACAAATTTGTACTTTTACACAATCCATCATAAATTTCTGTATTACATGAAAATGATTAATTAAACACTTTTAATAAAAATTTATTAACTTTAACAAATGTTCAGATACAATAATTAACATTTAAACTAGTTGTTATGACAATTCTATATTAATAATTTCCAACTAGTATAATCAATTAAAAATTGAATATACTAGTTGATAAAATTCACACAGCCATTTAAAAAAGACAAAATTGATAAACACAAACAGACAGGTCTACCTAGTTTTCAATCATGGTTAGTGGCTTTATCATAATTCTTATTTTTCATTTAATGGAATTCATATTATTTTGTTCAGATGATGTCACAACTCCTTATTATGAACAAAAATTAATACTTTTTATCTTTTTTATTTTTTAAAGTGAATCATGATTTCACAGAATGTACATTGTTTCTGTTGGAATAGGTTTTTTGAAAAAAAGATTAACCAAAGTTCAGACAGATATACAACGAACGATAAAAATGCTGGTAACATCACACTGTGTTGAATTATGTGATATTTATTTTTTATAATAGGCCTACAGTAAATAATATCACCAAATACAATCTATTGAAGATAAAAAGCATAAGCCTCCAAAACTTAAAAGGGAAAGTCGAGTCAAGCATTTTGAGGAATACGGATAGGCAAACAGACAGTCTCAGACATAAAGAAAAATGTCAGTTTAAGAAAATTTTCTCAAGTTTAACGTAGACATGTTTTTTTTATTTTACACGGTGTTTAACTACATACCCTGGTTCCTTTCATATTATATTTAATTTAATATGGACAAATTACAGATTGTAATAGTCCTGATTAATATGCAAAGGTTTACTGTACATTCAATAAATTCTTGTCCAATAAATAGGACCAAAACTGGTTTTGGTTATCAAAAATATGGGTTAACCAGAGAAAAAAATAAAATAAAACATATATCAACAGAAAATTGTATTTATCACAAGCTACCAGTTATAGGACCCCACTTGATAAAAGGACAGTTTAAAAGATATTTATGATGGAATGGAAAAAGGAGTAATCACTGTAGAGTATAGTTCCCTGATCAATTTTCCAATTTCTAAGAAGTCCACAGTATGCGTTTCACATCCCCTCAAAAAAAAATGAAGATGCAACATTTCAATCGATGAGATTTATCTTTGCCTTCTTTGGAGCAGATTCACCTGAAGCAATACATTGCTTTGATTATTGCTTGTTTTTCAGTACATAATGATAAATCCAGATCTTATCGACGGTGACAACTTGACAAAACGACAGTAATTTGATGTGGTAGCAATCAAATTTTCATTTGGCAGCAGACAACGATAACACCAACTTGTCTTAGCAACCCCATCAGTTTTGAAAACAGATACTTCCTGAATCACCTTTGCGCATATAAAAAAAATTTCTAAATCCCATATCAGTACAAACTTTTAATCTTGATTACTTGAGAACTATTATTATTTAATGTGCGGAACACACATACTTACTAATACACAATAAATATGTAGATGTATAATTACCATGTATAAAGCAAAATCGCAATACAAACAATATTAAGAATTTCTATAATTGAATTTCTTTACATTTTTTTTCCCAGGCAAAAAAAGTTACATTGATGGTAAATCTAAAACTATTAGCATATAAAGTTGCATTATCCTCAGCTATCTAAGCTAATGTCTAAGACAGTAATTCAAAGTATGATGCAGCATCTTCACAGGGGAACCACAGAGTATTGCGAAATTTTTCAAAAATAGTTTACCCTTTTAGATACAATATGGCAAGATGCCATATCTAAAGGATCAGGTACAAATTTCTATAACTTAAATAAATAATTGCTTTTCTTTACTATTAGAAGGAGTTCTACAAAAATTGGTGATTGCATAACTTCTTGAATATTTTTGGTATAATTTGTATTTGTATATAAGTAAGCACTGGTTACCTGAGGAGTTGCATTAGTCTTCTTTGTGGTTTCGAATAAATCATTTTGTGCGATTGTCTTTTTAATATGAACTGGTTTTTAATGAACTGCAATAAACATGAATACAAATATGAAACGTACCATGATGCCAGAGAGAAAGTGAAGATAATGTAAATATGATAATAGTTATTTAACACTTAGTTTTACATTGATGGACATTAGCAGTGAAAAGAGACTACAGTGTATTATGTATGGAATTTTCAAATTACGAGTGTAAGCCGTTAAATAAATTGAAGAGCCATTTAAAAACCACTCACCACAATTGGTTTTCAAACCTCATGATTTGTTTGCTAGGTAGTTGAAAGAATTGAAACAACAAAAAGGTATATTTCTCAAGATTGAATCAAAAATCAATAATGCTTTGTTGGTATCTCACGATGAAGTTTAAAGAATTAAAAAGTGCAAGAAACCCCAGCCAATGCAAAAGAAATTATCCTTCCAACTTCTGTAATATGGTGAATATCAAGGTTGGAGAATATGTCAATTGAGATTATTATTATTTTGTCACAATTGCAGTAAATAAAAAAAAATTGAAACAAATTTATGAATTTGATAATGCCATGTGTTTGATAATTTACTTCTAATATTTTTGGAATCAGTTCAATATTACTTTAGGAAAAAAAAAAAAAAAAAACATTCAAAATTATCCGATTTTTCCCCCCTCCCTGGAGCCATTAGTAGGAAAAAAAAATCTGCATAGAATTCTATAAATCACAGTATCATTACTGACAGTACTTCCAATAAAAGTCACCCTAACCTTCCCTTCTGAAATAACCTAAATAATCCAAAACTTAAACAAAAGGAAAGTCCCAGGAGAGGATGGTATTCATAACCAAGCCTTTAAATTTGTTCCCCCTAATGCTCTCACTCATCTAACAAAACTATTCAATAAATGTTTACTCTGTGTCACCTTCCCTCAAAAATGGAAACACGCAACAATAATCCTCTTTCCCAAACCCAGACAAAACCATTCTATCCCTTCTAACTACAGCACCTGTTTACTTAAATCAAAATTTTTTAAAAGAATTTTAGATCACATCTCCTTAAATAATATTCTTCTAGACACACAATTTGGATTTAAATCAAATCATAGTGCTGTGCACCAATTGCTCAGAGTTGTAAATACAATAATCAAAGGGTTTTATTCTAAACAAATTTCTGGGGGCATTTTCCTTGATACACAAAAAGCTTTTGACTGCCTCTGGCATGATGATTATCCTTTTAACTTATTAAATTTAAATTTCCACCCTACTTAAATATCATTAATGTAGAATCCCAACTACAGACGGGGGGGTGCATGGTTCGTTTTTTATGTTGTCTACGGGGTTGTATCTGATTCAGTGAAGAGGCGGATTTTTAAAAAATGACTTTTAATAAAATGATATATTAATAAAGCATTTACAAAGTTAAAATAAAACAATTGGCCATACATATTAAGGAGCTATCAGACTGCATGTCTTTCCATGCTGGCCGCACCCTTGCCTCTCCAAATACTCGCGTGAGCCCCTTGGAATGAGGTCAAGTTTCAGGTGCCCTCTAGTGTGGAAGGCATCACAAAATATATAAACCCTACAATAATGCTTACTTTTTTAATTTTTCTTTTATCAGTCTGAACAATAGTTACTCCAAAACTTACAATATTATAGCTGCCCCCCCTCCAGGGATCAGTTATTTCTCTAATACTTTACTCCTTATTCACAAATGACTTCCCTCAGAGTCCCTACAATAGCCTCTCTTTGCAGATGACACAGCAATTCTTACACAAGACAAAAAAAAAAAAAAAAAAAAAAAAAAAAAAACACCCATAAAGTAATAAAAAAAAAACTCCAAACCTACCTCAACATTAAAAAATGGATTACCTTTGGAGTATTTCTGTAAACACCAATAAAACAAAAACTGTTAAAATTCTATACAGGACATGTCCCACCCTCGAAACCCAATTCAGATTTTTCCACCCCAATACCTCTTACGATTCTGAGGTGAAATTACTTGGTATCATCCTGGACTTAAAACTAACCATCAGAAAATACATCTAATCCATTATAGACAAGACCTGGGCGAAAATACGCAACTGCATTCCACTAAAAGAAAAACATTCTGTACTAACAATCTCTATAAACAAATAATAAACCCTCCTCTATAAACAAATAATAAGACCTATTCTTCTTTATGCATCCCCTGTATGGGGGCATGCTGCTCCAACCCATCTAAAAAAATTTCAAACTCTTCAAAACAAAATTCTTCATATTATAAATAACTCTCCCTGGTATGTAAGAAACTCAGTAATACACACACAGACCTCAAAATTCCCCAAATTATCAAACATTAAAAATTATCTTTCCAGACATTTCTACTTTAGATTAATAAACAACATTAATCCTCTAATTAGTCTAGCTTATTTTTGCACACATTAATGGTACCCATGCTCTACCCTATCAATCCTGTAATAATTATTTCCACCCCATCCCTCCATAACTGTATGCATTTCAACTTAAGCCCTTGTCTGCCAATTTTCCATGCAATACATATCCCTACCTACCAATTCAGAAACAAAAGGGACTCGGCTCATCTGATGCATAAACAGCTGATAAACAGATGCTTTCAAAACATAAATCCACAACTATGGTTTATGCCAGTCCCCCCTCTACCACAGCTCAAACTAACAACAGAAATTCATTTGACAATCAAGGCACCAGTGAGGTCCATTATCACCATCCCTTCTATCTTCCTCTCTCAACTCAGCATATTTTGAATCTCCCAGATTGAAAATATAAGCTACCTATCCTATTACTTCTTCATCAAAAAATAAAATTATACAACCTTAAAAACAAATGTATATTATACAAAAATTTTTTTTATAAAATATCAGTTAAAATATTACTTTCCCTTTCCTATGGATTTTCGATCTTTAGGTGGAGCGAGGGTTTAAAAAAATAAAAAAACATCAGTTCTACCTTATAGCAATCTGATCTTTTCTAATCTTTCTTTTCTCAATCTTTTCATTCCCATATGTAAAATGAAATGTGTTAATGCACATAAAATGCTTGTTTTACATCTAAAAAATGGCATAATCATCGAACTGACACTCCTTTAGTAATTGATTGTTGTTGAATAAAAGTCACACTGAGAAATTAATAATTTAATTAGTAAATATGGATATTTTAAACACTGTAGGTAAGAATCTTTAACACTTAAAAGTTTTGTTCATTTGGAAGTTAATATATGTGTAATATAAATAAAAATTCATTTAAAAACTGTTAAACACAATTATTTTTAATGAAGATTTGCATAACCTAGTTTGTGATAAAGTATCGGACATGAAAGGAAATATTCAGGAGCTGAATACAGTTTAAAGTTCACTGTTTTTTTAGACTTCTCTCAGAAGATAATTTTGTAAACTATTCAACTTGAATAAATTTTAAAGTCCTTTTATAAAATGAAGAAATAATCGATATTACACACTACTGAAAAAATAAATAAAGAGATTTTAATAAGATGACAATAGTCAATCCAGGACTGGTCTTGTATGAACCTTTTATTGCTAAGTATTCAGTCCTAAGTGTCTTATTTCACAATACATCTAATACTCAAGCAATTGTAAATGAAAAAAATTTCTACCGAATAAAAAAAAAAATCATACACTGAAATTTATTTCGTCTAAACTTCTTTCAAAAAATCAAAAATATATTTTGATCAAAAACTTTTCAGAATGACTACTGGTATTATGTTAGCACTAATTATCATAAAATAGAAAAATCTTAACCTAATTTATCTGATTTCAATAACTATCAGTTGTTAACATTATATGACACATAAAGATAGTTTGGCAACCTATTTTAAGTCACCAAATTTATTGCTGTGTATGTAATCTATCACCAACTCAAACACAATACTTAACTTAAACCAAAATTTACTATATTTTCTTATGCTCACGATACTACATCGGAATTAAAATTAAAGTTAATCAAATTACAAATATCGGTACTTTTCCATTTTGTCGGCGCAGGCGATGAATTCGTCCAAAATTATATAACAGACGCCAAACGGTATTGGTTATATTCAATGGCGTGTAAACAATTTTTTTTATTCGTATACTGTGTGTTTTCACCAATTAAAAGTCTGATCGGCAAGATCTGCATCAGCAAAATGGAAAAATACCCAAATATAAATAAGAAATTGAATTAAAAATAAATTTTTTAAAACAAGTTATTAAAATTTAATATTTTCAATACACAAAAATGAATACACAGATGCATGTCAAAATTTAGTTTTTCGAGTGGGAATGCCTTCAATTACAGAAAGCTTTTTTTTTTTTTGTAATAGTTTGAAAAAATTCTATCTTGAAGATAAAGGATTCAGACATCTTGCGATTAACCATAGATTGGCTTTCAAAGATAGATGTACTCTGACACACGAGCCCAGTTATAAAAAAATGCCGCAAAGAACGAGTAGAAGAGAAAATGAATTTTCAGAGATTATGCGGCAAAATATGTACATTACTAATTCCCAAATCAGTTGTTTTGTTTTCAATGCATTGCTGCATAGAAC
>BMAW01028135.1:182141-193771 GCA_019974015.1 Nephila pilipes | reverse complement strand
AGTAAGAGTGAAAATGAATTTTCAGAGATTATGTGGCAAAATATGTGCATTACCAATTCCCAAATGAGTTGTTTTGTTTTCAATGCACTGCTGCATAGAACCAGATTCAAAAAGAGCTGTTTTGTTTTTAATGCAGTTATTAAGAAAGTTTATTTCCCTCCAGAAGATTTAAAATAATCAAAATTGAATCCCCCCCCCTAAATAAATTTCATAATAGACAAATTATTTATATCTCATTGTTTCTTACTTATAATAATGTTAAAATTTGTACATAACACTGCTAAAGTGTTTTGGTATTAAGATACAGCTAATTTTTGACTTAATGATAAATAGTGACATTATGATGATCTATCTAAGAACTTGTATCAAATACATTATAACCCTTTCCGTTTTCTGGTACATAATCAAAAGATTGTCATTTATGGAAAAAAAAAATTCATTCCAACTTTCTAGCTTTTAAAGTCTTAACACTCAGATATGCCAATTGGTACCTTACATAACTGTTAACAATTATATATTTCATAATGAAATGTACATTCAAAATTATTTGCTTCTCTTCGTCAGATGATTAAAATATATGAAGAAGGTTTAAACAAAGCACCATATAGGCTTACATAAAATTTAGATACTATCTTGCAAATGGCGCCATTCTATGAAACAAATCACACGGGGATTTAAATATTTTATAATTCCGTACGAAATTGCATAAATAACATGACAATAATAACGAATAACAACTAAAATTTTCAATAATGATCCAGAAATATTTTATAAAGTTTTTTTTGTTAACATTTAAAAGTGAAAACTAAGTAATAGCGATTAATGTTCATCAAAGAAATATCAAAATAATTCTCAATCAATTTTCAGTTACTTCATTTTTATGATTATTTAGATATCGGAATCTTCCTTAAAAATACAAAAAGATGTTTACAGTACAATCGTCTTTCGAACTCGCGATTAGGTCTCACATATAAAAGTCACAATAAGATTAAGGAAAATAAAGCTAATCTATGAAAGAATGCATGTAATATGCAGAAAAATATCACTTACATGGTACTTAATTTTCAATTTTTTTTACTTTAAAATACCGGCTAAGGCCACTTCATCACCTAATCTTCAAAGTGGAAAACAAATGATCGAAAATGTCGAACTTGTTGCCACCAAAATAAATTAATTTCAGTTCACTCCTCCTCACTAAAATTGGAAGAACTAATGTTTGCCGCGGTGGCCTAGTGGATAAGGCAGTAAACTCATGGCCGGCAATTTTCGTCGAGTTATAGATTCGAGCCTCGAAGCCACAAAAGATCAGCCGTGTAGTCGGTATGTGACGTATTTTAAATCTGTTGGGGCACCAAAGTAATCCTCTTGGAGTGGAAGTTAGAAGAGGTGGTGCCAGCTCATTGTCGTCCCTTGACCGAGGTTCAAAATTACGAGGTCTGTGCTTGGGAGTCTTTACTTTACGGGGTTGAAGACTTCTCTCCCCCCAAAACTTCATTTCTAGTAAAAGGTTGATCGCTAAGGCGTTGTCCTTGAGATTAACCAGTTTGTTGTAACCATGCAAGACGGTCCGCGGGGGAAAACAAATCTCTGCGTAGATCACTATTTTTTCTGGACATTCAAATGTTATTTTTCAAACGATCTTGTTTTCTGAAAGGTGTTATCGGCTAAATTGTACTCCAGCCATCTTCTTGCTGTAGATATTTAAAATAAGCCGCTATTAAAACGAACCGTTTAAAGATAAAAAAAAATAGTTTTAAAGAAATTCTTACCAATTTGAAGATGTAAATTAATTTGATTTGAATAGAAATAAACTATAGTTTTAAAAAAGTTGCGTTATTTTTATTACCGTAAGTATTGGAATATAGTTACAGTTGCTTAAGAATTAAGATTACAAGTAATTTAAGTAGTTTCCTATTTCTTATTATCTAAATCTATGATTTTTTTTCGCTATTAATTATTATTACTTTAACAATGAAATTGATGTTTTTTTTCGTTATCATTCAATTACTGAAGAAAATTAGGGGGAATCTTCACTTAGAGGGGTTGAAGGTTTTTTTCGTATTCTTCGGAAGGATCAAATACTTCACTGAATTTGTATTTTTTCACAACTGTTTAAATATATAACATCGGATCTTTTGTACAATTTAAAAATAAAAAAAAATAGAATTAATAGCGAAAGATGTTATTTTGAAGTAAAAATAAATAACGTACAAGTGATACCGTAAGTGATTTAAAATAAAGAAAAAATGTTTGCCGGAAGAATATCTTTAATGAACAGCACTGGAAAATAGTTAGCTGCTGTAGATAAAAAAAAAATCCATCAAACGCAGATGTTGAAAATAACTCACTTATTACAAACCCAGAAATACTTAACGACCGAAAAAAAGAGCTGAACTCTTTGAAGATAGGATTTTCAAAAAGGGTGATTAAGAAGTGTTTTACCTAAACCATTTCACAAAGCCGACAATGAAAATGTCATCAAGCGATATTTTATTAAGCTGAGAAGCATTCATCTAACAAATGTAAAAATTACTGGGTTCTAAATTTACGGCACGTTAACGTCTCAAACTTTAATATTATTTTTTTTAACAAATTAAGTACATTTTATTTTATTTATATTTATTTATTTATTGAAGATCCTGAGATTAATAATTTGAATACACTAATGCCACTAGAAACAATTCCAAAGTTTAAAAAAGCTTTATATGATTTCTTTCTTAATTTATAAAATTAAAAATTATAACAAAAATATTCATTTCTCAATGTATCTTTTCAGAATAAACTACATAAACATTTTATCTGAAAAAGTCATGCGATGGAGAGTTATATGATGTCGAAATTCTTTTCGATGAAATGAGTTTAGCTTTCTTCCTGCGAAACTTATTTTTCAATGAATGAAACAACTGTAACTAAAATTAAAATCTAAGGAGTTTAATTTATGGCGCCTCTTTCCCTTAAAAGGAATGAATATTTTCAAAACAGCTATAATATTAAATTAAAAATAAATGGAAGTTGCATAATTAAGTTGGAATATTAAGTTTTTAAAATAAAAATCATATATACTCATATTCTAAACATCGATGCTAAAATTAAAATAAGAAATCCACTCAAATAGTGGATAGATCATATTTATGAATTTTTTAATCCATAAATTTTGCAGAAAAAGTGAAACATTAATTATTTTTATTTAAATTTCATTCAATATTGTTTCAAAAAGTATTGTACTAGCATTAAAAGTGAAACATTATATAAACAGGTAAAATTTATAGCTTGGAATCTTAAATTATTTCTAAAAAAAGGATTTTTAAAAAATTACTCTTCAAAATTTGGTAAAACTTCAAAAATCAATGCTCTGATCAAAGTCGGAATTAAATTCGTTCTGTCACAAGCAATATAATATTAATTGAATGAAGTTGGTTAGTTTCAGAATTTAAAACAAGAAGAAATAGGAAATTAATTATTTTTTAGAAATGCATATTAACAATAATTTATTGTAGTGCGTAATTTCACATATAATATCAAATATCACACCACACAATCAATTATTTCAAATATAATATTAAGGAACTCAAGTATCGTCGAATTTCATGGACAGTTTAGACGAATTTTGTGCCGAAATAAAAAAGAAGAAAAAGTTAAGATTCTAAGATCTGAAAAAATTTAAATATTTAAATAAATTTGTAATGACCATTCTTAAATTTAAAAAAATATTTGTCATATAACAATTATATATGTATATATATGCAATAGTTTTTGCCCATATCTGTAAAAGTTACTAAATTTAGTCTCTTTTTAAATTCCTACTATTAGCTTACACTCTCCCTATATATATCTTGTTTAAATTTTCAATTAAATTTTCAATTTATAAAACACCTTTTATTCATCCACTCTAGTTCAAATACATTTTTTTAAACTTGTAACGGATGACACTTGATGTTAATACAGTTTTCTCAAATATTAATTCATTTAATTAAATTTAATTGGTGAAAATGTAGTTCATCCCAACCTCTTGGAGCGATTTCAAAAATTGCCAAACTTAGAGATTTTTTTTAGTCCGTGAAGCCGACCACGGTAGCCACATTTGGCAAAATACCACCAAATAATTCCTGTCTCCAAAGCTGGTTGGGCTAAACTGCATTCCAACCATTTAATTTACCGGATTAATTAAGAAACAAGCCAATGTTTCCACTATGTCTTTAGCCTTGCAATGGCAAAGTAGGTAGAGTGTTGGCGTAGAATCTTCGGATCGAATCTCATCGAAGCATACATTTTTTTTTAATTTCAATTCCAAATAATTACTTTTAGTTTTATGTGGGAGAAAAAAAAATTCTCTTGTATTTAACAGGATATAAATTTAAGAATAAATACCGTCAGTTAGAAAGCTTCTAGATCGTTGGAAAAAATTTCTTTTGCCACTTAATATTATGATTCTGTCATATTTATATACATATTTAAATTAATTGTGATTATTTAATAAAAAATAACTAAATTAAAAAATTTCTTTGTTGACTTAAGTAGGAATTGACTTAAATTTTCTTTTTATATGACTTGTTTTATTAATTATAATTATTTGACCAGGAATAGCTACAACTTTTAATTTTATTACTAAAGAAAATACAAATACGTACACCCATTTAGTTGATTAATGCATCTCTCCTCATGAATCGTTGTTCATAAAAAATTATTTTTAAAGCTTATAAAAGCTGATCTCAGATAAAACACACTCGCACGCAAAAGAACAGAACATTTGTTTTAATTTAGTATTTTACACGTATAACTTGGTAAACAATTAAACATATAAAAAAGATTGATCTGTTCACTTTGAAGTATTAATAAAGTAATAAACTCATTCAAGTTTCTCAAAATTAAATTTTTGGTATAATTAACTTTTAAATAGTAAACGAAACGTACTAGCATTGAAATATGTCGTAAGATTCAAAAGTACATAAATAAATTATGTTGTTCAATTAAAATAAAGAAACTGTAAATGAATTAAATAAACATTACAACAACAGAAGATGAAAAGGTTGAATGCTTACTCCATGAGCTGTCAAATGAATGTCATTATTTAACTTCCCTTGCTTTATAAAAATTTAAAAGATATTTCACAAACAAAATAATGAAATGTAACTAACATTAGAGATTAATATTTATTCAATAGCAAAACAATTATTAGAAAAGGAAATTTTTTAAAAAAATAATTTCACTTCAGAGTTCCGTTGCACAAGGGCTTTTGACTTCATAATTTTGAGCCACGGTTAGATGAAAATACCCCAGATCATATCCTAGCCTGAATTTCCCTAGCTTCCACACAACACCACTTAATGTCTTTGATACCTCATTTCGTTTCATATGCAGCAATCGTCAGGATTTGCACCCACAACTGAACTTAAGGTCGCGGCCCTTGAAAGAGACAAAAGTCATAAAATATATATTGTAATACAAGACAAAAGCAATGTGAAAATCAAATATTTAAAATTGTTCAGTAGAACACAGATTTTTATTTGGAAAAGCTTCTTATATAAACCTAAAGGGAGAAAAAAAAATCTATTTTCACATAACTTAAAATGGAAAGTTGAAAATGCAGATTACTGATTTTAAAACATTAGTTAAATATTACAGGAAAAAGCAGATTTTCTAGGAATAAAAGGAATCCAGAATTGAAAACATAAAAAAAGTATATATAAAATGCTAATTTCATACGAATTGAATAACTTAATCAACTATATGTTTTCATGCTTGTTATTTCACTAAAGATCAACAGATTTAGAAATTTGCATGGTTTTTCATATAGTAGTTTAAAAACAAATAGTTCATAAAATGTTATAAAATCAATACATAAATTATATTTCTTGTTGCAAATAATTTTACCAAAAAAATGGCATCCTTGAATTTATGAATGTAGAATTTTATTGGGAATGTATTGGCTATTCTCCAATTTTCAATTTATACTATTATTAACAAATCGAAACAAATATATTTGTTCTTAAAATGAAACAATTATATGAACTATCGGAATAAATTCTGATTGCTAATAAATATAATTAATTTAAATCTAAAAACTATTTCATAACGAGGACCTGTTTAAAATGAACATCATTCAACGTAAATAGGTTATAAAAATCTAGATATAATTATATTAAAATCACTTAAATAATACAATAGCTTTTAGCGTTTGTATTGTACTTTGCAAAGCGATTTTTTTTAATATTATATACATATTTTAATTTTCAGGTCAATACATTCAATATTTTCTTAAAAATTTATTGTAAAAGGACTAAAAGTTGCATGTAATCTGTAGCCACGGAGGCCTTAAAAACAGCACAATTCAGGAAATATTAAATAAATATTCGAATGATAAAAATAAAATGGTAATACAAATTTTTAATAATTTTTGAAAGGATAACTAATCATTAATTACTTGAAAATAACCCTAAAATCTTAAAATTCGAACATTAAAAACTAGTTTACTAGTTTTTATGTGAAAAAATTTGTTGATTGAAAATTAGTTTTTAATTGTGTGTGTGTGTGTGTGCTTAATTTTCCTCCCTCTAAAATAAGGGGGGGATGGATAAGTGATAAAATTAATTCGAAAAATTATTTACATAAAGTATTAAAATAATAGATCCTTTTTGCTGATATTTAATGGAAACAAGTGCAAAAAAATTCCCTGTATTATAAAAACTAAATAAAGGAATTTAATATTTAGAAAAATAAATCATACTGAGAATATAATCCGAGTTCAACTTGAGTCACAGTTTGCATTTTACATCCTCTTCGTAAAATATGTTTTATCTAGGAGAATTTTGTCTTGCCTGCAACACTTTATACTTTTAATTAAACAAAATGTATTCCTATATGTAGTGAACTTATAAGACTTATTATAAAGGTAACTATTGTCTGATCCCCCTAGAAGTCAGTCCTGATGAAATGTGACTATTTCAGTCACTTTTCTCAGATGAGCGTAATATAGAGTTAGAATGTAACAACAAAAATCGCATCGTCTTTTAAAAGCCGTTGAGAAGAACATTTATACATTTTTATAAAAAATTTACATAAATTTTTTATAAAAAATATTCTTGGGACTCACAAAATTCGATATGAATTAGCTATAATATTCGTTTATATCCCACACACATCAAAACAAGGTCAAAAATATCTACTATGCTCCACTGCCAAAATTTTCGAAAGGATACATACGCTGCACTACTGTATGACTTAGAAGAAATACGAATTTTTGGAAGGCACACCGCCCTGCAGAACTCTGACCATTCAAACATTCTCTTCATTCAAGCTGACTAAGCTTGAATAGTAAATGACCTTATCTTTACAACGAATGACTTTACGACTTTCCCCACCTGTATCCCCTTTGTGAACATTGATTATTCCCGAGACCCTGCCTTTCTTATCTGAAGGGCAAATTTAAACTACACAATAAGACTTATGCAAATATTTCCTAACACTTTCAAATAATAACTCACACACGGTTAGGAGGACAGAGATCAAAAATAAATCAGGAGTGTTTTTTTCGCATTTAGAAAATTTAAACGTATTAATCACACACAAAATCTATATTTATTCGAGAAAGTAATAAAATTCTCATTGGTTCAATCATTTACATATAATGGACTAACCTATTTCAAACGCCTAAAATATTTATCAAGGAAGTTTTGGATTTAAATCGACCGTAGCATATCTCTAATTTGTCAATTTTTTAATATAAGATTGTCTTGATAAAAAAAAAAAAAAAATCTACGCAGATACATACACCATCCTCATAATTATTGCTTCATTAAGCTTATTGTTGCATTCAACTAACTGATTATATTCTGTTTATATAATTACTGCATTATTTTTATGCAGTGTACTTCATTTGAAGTATTCTTATTATTTACATTGACTGAAAAAACTTCTTTATTTGTGATGTATTTCAGCTACTTTTAGTTCTTCATTTTCTTTTTTATTGAAAATAATTATTCTTATAAATAAATAGCTCAATGTATCATTAAGGTAATTAATTTTTTTCCCTGGATAAATAATGCTAAAATATGTTACTGTCTTTGAGTAAATATGTTCATATTTGATTTGATACCTGTTTGTAAGGTCTATTACAAAATTATAAGTAAGATGTTTCTTTGAGCATAATATTCAGCAAATATGTTTAGTAGAAACTGTGCTTACATTCCTTAATATGCAAGTTTTATATATTTTTCTGTATATTTTAACAATATAAATGTATGAGCAATCTCTCTCTCATATTCATTTCTTTATTTTCAATGATATAAACCTTCTTACGCCTTTCTTAAATTTACTTTTAATCTTGATACTGTGAATTATACATTATTTTGGCTTGAGATCTTCATAATACTTTGAATTTTAATCTATTTTATTTGACTTATTATAATTTTATTGTAAATTTTTGTAGTAATTATATCATAAAACGCTCATACTGTAAGATTATTTCATTTACAGTACTTATTTTAATTACTTATTGCAATCAAAGGTAAATTAATGAATAAGAGCTAATCAACTTGGTGTGATGTTATTAACGTGACACTAGAAGCAAAACGAGGGCTATTGGCGATGGACTTCATAATTTTAAACTTCGGTCAAGTGACGAGGACGACACCTGAGCTGGCACCCCTCTCCTAACTGCCACACCACACCAACGGGAGGACTTTGGGCCCCGACAGATTTAACATGTATCAGCCACGGTTACACGGAGCTAACAGCAAAAAATATTTGTGTAAATTAAAATTATGTTTAGTTAAAAAAAATTTAAATCACATTTCTAAAACGATTTTCTTACAGTGACTCTATATTCAACTTTCATTATATGATAAACGTTTTTCTCTTACATTTACTTAAAGATTTTTATTCATTTCCCACACATGATAAATGTTTCTAAAACATATTTATTTTAATATTTTATTCATAATGGCTGTAATGAAAATCATTAAATTTTGCTCAATCTTATGTAATAATAATCAACGGATGAAATGAAACAAAACAAGAATTTATTGCATTCTCCTTCAAATTACAAAAGTACTATATATATATTTGTAATATTAGAATATTAGTTTTTCTTCTTCATTAGATGGCTTTGTAAACGATAAAATGGTCACCCGAGCAATTTTCAAAATTTTATCATAAAAGTTGTGCTCATGTTTAGTGCCTGCTTTCACCAGTAATAAAGTTAATTTTCAAAAACATGTCATTATAAATTTCTCACATAATTTTTTTTTATTGAAATATAGATTATACATAAAAATTTAAATATTTTCAAGGGAGCAATAAATACATTAGCTAAAAATATATTCGTTTAAATAATTTATCGTTTGGTTTAACTTTAACATCTAAACAGGATATTATTATTCCTCTTCAGTGTTTCATCGTTTACTTTAATTCTAATATTTAATTGAATAATTATTTTTAAGAAAATTAACACATTTGGTGGCGAAATCTGTTATTCGCAATGTCTTGCATAAAGTAATTCTTATTAAATTTTGTATTTTGGTTGAAAATTTTTTTATGTGACTATTTTTTTGTTATTAGAATGCTCTAGCAAGATTCATTGTAAGTCAGGTTTGGGGGGAAATTAACGTTTAGCAAATTTTCTACTGAATTAGATATTTAATAATCTGATTACATAAGAATGGATTAATAGATGATTTTGATTGTCATTCCATGTACAAACAATAAAATTTATTTAAAGTGGTTTATTAAAACGTTTTTCTGAATTTCACTTGGTGTGTTTGAGTGTGTGTGTGTCATCAAATTTTCGATCGTTAATTTAACCAACTTCCCATCAAGCTAGAGCTTTGAAATTTTGGGAATCGTTCGTACTCGCCTAACAATGCAATATTTAGACGTTTGCGACAAGTTTTAACTAATATTTTCTTAAATATTGCAGTTTAGCCCAAACATTTGGGGCGTTTTAAAAATTGGCACCAAACTTGGGGATTTTTTTTTTTTTTTTTTTGGCTGAGCGTTAAATACGTGAAACGGAACAGGGTAGCCACATTTGGCAAAATACTGCCAAGTAATTCTCGTCGCCAAGGGTGGTTGGGTTAAACTGCATTCCAACCATTAATTTACCAGGTGAATTAATTAATTTTAATTAGTTTTTACGTTTTTATGTATTTCACTGGCGGGTGTCTGTGTGCGTATCAGTGTGTCATCAAATTTTCTATCATTAATTTAACCAACTTCCCATCAAGTTAGAGCTCTGAAATTTTGGGAACCGTTCTTACTCGCCTAACAATGCAATATTTAGATATTTGCGACAAGTTTCAACTAACATTTTCTTTAATAATGCAGTTTAGCTCAACCACTTGGGCGATTTCAAAAACTGCCAAACTGGGTGGGTTTTTTTTGTTTTTTTTTGGCTGAATGTTAAATCCACGAAGCGAACCAGAGTAGTCACATTTGGCAAAATACCGCCAAATAATTCCTGTCATCAAGAGTGGTTGAACTTAACTGCATTCCAACCATTTAATTTACTGGATGAATTAATTAATTTTAATGTTTTTATCAGTGTGACATCACATTTTCTATCAATAATTTAACCAACTTCCCATCAAGCTTTAGCTCTGAAATTTCGGGAACCATTCTTACTTGTCTAACAAAGCAATATTTAGATACCAGTTTTAACTAATATTTCAATAATTTTCTTTAATAAACTTTGCGATCATATAAAAATTTTGTTTTTAAAAACGTTGGTTTTAATCTCGAATTATTTTTTATTTCTCAATGTGTTGTATTATATTAATTGAGGTATAGTTTCTCCTTTTGAAGTCGCATAAAGATGGCTAATGTATGACTTTTGTTGTTTCGAAATCATACAATCTGTATGATTTCAAAGCAGAAGGAGTGTTGATTACGAAACGGTCAAAGATTTTACATATAATGTAAAATTAAAATATCATGACACTATCACTGATATACAACATACACATTTACGACACAAAATGTTCTATGTTGGAAATCCTATATGATGTTTTTCTATAATGATTTTAAATAGAGAACGGGTTGATTTTACAACAGATCTATTCTGTGATATTTGATTATAATCTTTTATAACTTTTTGCCAACTTTTATGACGCCACAAATTCGTATGCTTTTTGAAAATTTTTCTTTTATGTAATTTTATTTGTCTTTCAAATTTCTTGTCATTTATATAGTTTTTTTTTTTTTTAAACTTTCACATCATTTATCAATACATTTGCATTTTTTGTCATCTAACAAGTATTCACTCAGAGCTATATTGTAATACTCAATTTTTTGCATTTTTTTTTTATAAACTGAAAATTGTTACAAGAAGCAAAAAGTTTTGAGCCGATAGAAAACAAAACACAAGAATTTACAAGCAAATTACTTTCATAAGTTATTAATAAAAAAATATAATTGAATCAAGAGGTATGAAATCATTTAATGTTGATATTGAAAATATATATTATCAATGCTTCATTTCATGTAAGAGGAAATACAAATCATCAGACCAGATAAAAATTTAAAATATAATATTCAAAGTGTGATATTTGATAGAAAACTAATTAAAATCATAAATTATACATTTTTTGTATTGCTTATTGCAATCAGGTTTTCGGAGATTCCCTAACTCTATAGCT
>BMAW01028135.1:171903-182131 GCA_019974015.1 Nephila pilipes | reverse complement strand
CAATTCCAATGTTTTTCATTCGAATGTTCCTGAATATATGATAGGCGTATGTGACAATTTCTGAGAGCAGAAATATGGGAATAGATCACAGTTATTAACTGTTCTTGATGATTATTTTCGATGAATAATTTTGTCTTTTAGTTAAGATTTTCGAAAAACTTCTGATGCAGGTGCAACACAATAGTAATATCATTCCCTGTTTCTTTTGGAATAACAGTTTTAATATTAAAAAAAATTTCTCAATTACACAAAACAGAATGACGCAGTCAGAATTTTATTTGACTTAGTTTCAGTTTCTGAAGAAATGTTCGAGTCTGACCTAAATCAAAGACGTTATTTTGTCTGGACATAATTTCCCTTCTCACTCACTCTTTCGATTTATATACATATATATATTTCGATAATATACCCAGTAGCGCCATCTGTCACAACGACTGAAAAAAAGTTTATTTTACTTGTGTAAATATCTAACTAATTGTTCATAAAGCAAAGAAGCAATGCTGTAAAATGCAACTGGTTGGAATTTATAATACTCAATTGATCTTTTAAAATGACTAAATCCTTAAAATAATATTTTATTTTTAAAAGGAAACTTTTCTTATATTTCAATCAATGATGACCTACCGCTTAATATTCCTGATCACAGAATTTTACTTTAAAGATATTTCAAAACTCTGAGTTATTGATAATTTCCTATGTATGTACTGTACAAAGACAAAGTTATGATCAAAAGCAGTTAAGGAAAAATGTTTAAAGCTAATTACAATCAATATTTATCCGTCATTTTCTTTGCACGAAAAGCATTTTAACAACAATTTCGATAAAAGAGGCGGCAAAATGGAAATATTAGAATTGTTATGTATAATCCATTTAAGAAGTTATCGAACAGCATATATTTTTCGTGTTTTTTATTCTAAAAATATTCAATTTACAAAAAAATGCACTAAAGAAAATAACATAGATTATCAGTTAAAATAATTTCATCGAAAAGGTTTTTTAAAGGACTCTATTGTGTTGTTAAATAAATCAATAACTTCCATTTATTTATGAAATCAATAAATTTCCACAACTACTTAAGTTTATTGATTTCTTGAAATATTTTGCGCAATATTTTTTCAATGGCCTCCTGTGAATGATATGGTGGATTTAAATCACATTAAAAAAAAAAAATACAGTTTAAAATGTAATTCAAAATATATTCAATAGTTGAATATATTTATGGTTTAACTCAATAACTGTTTATATCAAGTTTAAAATATGATATAATTTTAGAAGCTGAGAAAATGATGGGTGTTTTTGATGAAAACTATATTACAAAAATGCCGATATTTCAGCTGCATTGATTGATAGCTTTCTAAGGTCGAAAAATAAAAGTACTAGGGGTGTTTTTTTAAGTAAGTACTGTTGTTAAATATGGCTGCTGTAACTCTACTGTTGTCATTCCACGCAAGTACACTAAGTACCTACATCGGTTGGTTAATCAAAGACACCAGCTCGGAAACATTTGTGTCTGATTGAGAGCATTTAAAATGCTTTACACAATTAAAAATACCACCGATCGTGAAATACGTGCTATGATTCGTTTTCTGCATGCAAAAGTCGCGAAAGCTGCTGAAATTCATCAGCAGATTAATGAATATCCTCAAAAAAAAAAGTAGCTCAAGCAAACAATTCCAGAACGCAAAATCACGTGCACTGGTTTTTTTTTAGATAGACAGGGGGTACTGTTTGAGGGTTTTTTTTCTCGGGGGGTGACGCAATAAATTATGAGATATACTGTGACCATTTAACTAAACTGCGTCGTGTTATCCCAAACAAAATTACGTGTACACTTGTGACATGCTCATTAAAAAGATTGCTTTTCTGCATGACAATGTACATCCACACATGATTCGTCGAGCCCGAGATCTCACTGCCTCATATGGCTGGGAATAAAATTATTTATAGCCCTTATCTCCTCTGTATAGCCCTTATCTGGCTCCTAATAGTTACCACTCGTTCCTTAACTTGAAAAAGCATCTAGGCTTCAAAACAACTGTGCAATGGCGTCAAAACAACTGTGCTGCAGTGGTTAACACATCAGAGGACAGGTAGTTTTCGTTGAGTCATAGATTCGAGCCTTGATGCCACTTAAGACCCGTCGTGTACCCAGGGCTGATGTACGTTAAATCTGTTGGAGCCCTAACTCCTCCCATTGGCGTGTTGTGGAAGTTAGGAGAGGGAGATGCCAGCTCAAGTGTCGTCTTTGTCACTTGACTGAGGTTCAAAATTACGATGTCATGTCGCCAATAGCCCTCGTGTTGCCTCTAGTGCGACGTTAATAAAACCAAACCTTAATAGAGGAGAAAATTATGTTGAACAGTTGATTAAAGTACAAGCCTTCTTATAAAAATAAAATAGTCGAAAAATCTGTATTTTTTTAAATACCAAAAACGGTACACAGAAAAACACGTTAATATTTTTTTTTATAAGAATTTGCTTTTTTCAGCAAAAATCACAAATATATGATGGTAATCACCCATAGTATTAGTAAAATAGCATCATCTTCTTTAGCTCGCAATCTAACTAAATGCACTCCCAGAATTTAAAGAAAGTATCAAATGCAACACAAATTATTAAAATTTCTTGTTTTTAAATATCGAGCTATTTAGAACAGGGGTCAGTGAAAATGTGCTTTAAAAGTCTACCGCTAAATATGCATGATACAAATTTCACCTTATTTCATTTCTACCTTACTTGGAATATTTAATGCCATTACATTTTGCATGTTTTGCCAGAAAGATAAAATTAGAATTTTAGAAACCAATTTTAAATGTTTGATTATTATTGCTAAGCTAAATAAACAATAAAATTTTGATTTCATAATGATGGTAAGTTAATAATGCCTGGTATAATGTAAAGTTTAATAAATTGATTATCTGTGGACCATTTACGAAACTGAGAATTGTTACAAGAGAGTTAACACTTCGCTTTCAAAAATGGCGTCGAACTAAGATCGATGGAACACTTCTCTCTATTGCCATATAAAATATTACAAAAGCAATAAATAAGATTCAGCACCAATAATAGTATTAATAATAATACTATACATGCAAACGGTCTATTTAAAAAAGTAAAATGATGTAACTGAATAATTTAAAAGAGAATAACAAGATAAAAACCAACGTTTTTATATGGTGGCAAAGTTTATTAAAAGAAAGTATTTAAATATTAGTTAAAACTTTGTAAAAACCTCATAACTCTCTCGTTTTTAAAATCCCTCTCTCTGCGAAATTCAATATATCTTCCATAGATGGCGCCAGGTTACTACACAAATTACGTTACTAAAAAAATATTGAAATATTAGTTAAAACTTGTCGCAAATGTCTAAATATTGCATTGTTAGGCGAATAAGAACGATTCCCAAAGTTTCAGAGCTCTAGTTTAATGATAAGTTGGTTAAATTAACGATTGAAAATTTCATGACACACACACACTCACACACACCAAGTGAAATTCAGAAAAACGTTTTAAAAATGCATTGACGGGAAGCTGTCGAGAATTAGAGTAAATGTTCTCGTGTGTGCAAATACCGATGAATCTTGAAAAAAAAAAAAAATACTACCATGATAGGCAATTCTCAAAAGCCTAACATGTTTTCAGAACATTAGAAAGTTACCTGCAAGTTTCAACGCTAATCGAAAAGCTTAGATGATTGCTGATATGTTTGAAGAAAAGTTTCGTCCAGGGGACCATGAATTGATGAAAATAAAGCACAAAACTGTACTCCTGGTAAGCAATTGAACTTCCCACACCCCCTTTAGAAATCTTTAGTGCATGTTGGAGAATGTCTTATCCATCAAGTCCAAAATATAGGGAGAGCAGTTAATTTAAATTACACATTTATTTTAGGACTCCACGTGCCAATCACACATAAGCAAATATTTACATTATTTACAACTACAGAAGGCTTCCACATAGCCTATATTACAATTTAACCCGCTTTTTGCGGTCAGGAGAAATAACCCGCTTTACGCGGTCAAGAGTAATAACCCGCCTTACGCGGTCAAGATCTAAGAGCATTCTGGTGAATATTACCCATGAACCCGTGCGCTCTCACTCACACGAGACAAGGCGCCTCCTGGCGGAATCCGAGTAATTTATTTCCAACATATTCCCCCCGGATGAACGGAGGTTCATCATCTAGAGAGCACACGGTTTCATGAGCAAGAACATATGTAAAACAATTATTGAAAAACATCAAAATAAAATTCTTCATAAGTACAAAATAATCAAATAATAATCATATTCAAAATTGATTAAAGTTTTTCACACAATAAAGTTCAAATCAAAGGGTTCAAAGCTTAACACTACTCATGTACTACACTTCAAAAAATAAATCAAATGTCAATTTATGATTGAACAAATGTTCTAGTTAAATAATTCAAAAGCTCAAATAATTTTCATACTCATGTAACATAAATCACCTTGAAGGAAGATTTACCAGAGAGCCAAGCAATTTTATAATTTCAAGATTCTTCTATATTTCTGAATATAATTCAGCCAGGAAACCACATTAACCAAATTGTTAAATAACCAAATACTTACCACGTGTAGATTCGTAAACTAAACAAAATCAAGAAATTTTAAACTTATTCAATGCACTTCAAGAAAAAATCTAATACATGAATCACAAATATTTTAAATCTAAAAAATGTATGCAATACAAAATATTAATTTTGTACTAAGCAAGACAACATTCAAATATGACATAAAAATTAATGAAATATGAATCAATGAAATATATCAAATACATACATAAAAACAATATATGAAAATCATAGACTGAAATGTAGCTACTAAAAGAAAAATAAAATAAGAATCAATGTTTAAAATTTATCATCTTTCAGTTCCAAGTTATATAATAATTGTACTGGTCTTTTGAGCACTGTAGAACCAGTCTTCACCTCACATGATCTAACTTTCCCATCTCTACCAGGAAAGGTTGCAATAATTTTCCCTAATTTCCAAAAACTTCTCGGCAAATACTCATCATTAATTAAAACTATATCATCTACTTCAAAATCCTTAATTTTCCCCGTATTTTTAACAGTATGAAAAGAATTCAACTCTAACAAATATTCCTTTTGCCATCGTTTCCAAAACATTTGCATTAATTTCTCACGATAATTAAATTGTTTTATTAGCAACCTCCTTGTAGAGAGGTGGGAATCACAAGGCATTTTCACTGATGGGATGCTGAGAATCCTTTTACCAACTAACAAATGAGCTGGTGTCAAAGGAAAAGGTTCATTTAGTTCATTATACACATAGGTCAGGGGTCTGGAATTAATCACTCCCTCGATCTCGATAATGGTCGCTTCGAGCTGGTCTCGGTTGAGGGAGGATTTGCCCAACACTTTCCTGACAGCAGTTTTCACATTCCTCACAAGTCTCTCGTAAAATCCTCCCCACCATGGGGCTTTCTCAACATTGAACTGCCATTTTATGTTATTCGAGGCGAAATAACGTACAATGGTCGGTTGTTTAATCAAAGACCAGATCGTTTTTAAATCCAAATTAGAACGTTTAAAAGTTTTGGCGTTATCTGAGTAAATTACAGCTGGTATTCCTCTACGAGATACAAATTTCCTGAATGCTAGTAAAAAGGTATCAGCAGTCAAATCATTCACAAGTTCCAAATGGATAGCACGCGTAGTTGCACAGGTTAAAAGCAAGATGTAATGTTTATCTTCACTGTTCTTAACATAAAGAGGACCTGCAAAATCAATGCCGGCAACGTGAAAGGATGATGATTGTTCCACCCTTGTGGCTGGAAGAGGCGCAATTGATTGCTTTCCTGGCAAGACATTAAACCTCTTGCAAATAATGCACCTACTTAATGTAGACTTGATAGATTGTCGACCTTTAATGATCCAATATTTTTCTCTTATCTGTGTTAGAGTTGCTGATACCCCAGAATGGAACACCTTTTCATGGGCATCATAAATGATCATTTTTACGAGGAGATGATTTGATGGTAACACAATTGGATGCTTGAGGGTTGAAGAGAGATTCGCATTTTGTAGCCTACCCTTCACCAGAAGTAGACCATTCTCTGAAAGAAAAGGACTCAGCTTGAATATTTTCGAATCCTTAGGAATGGATTTATTTGTCTTTAGAGCTTTGATATCTTCAGGATAATTCTCCTCTTGGATATATTTCATCCAGTAAATTTCTGCACCCTCAAGCTCTTCGGCACTCAATTCTCCTGAATCATGATCTTTAACCTTTCGAGCTTTTCTGCAAAATCGTTGGATCCATGCTGTCAGTCTTCTAAGTCGTTCCCAGGAACTATAATTTTCGAATTTTAACACAGGCTCTCTTCCATTCTCATTCTTCTCGGTAGCACAATGTAAGGAGATTTCTATTTTGGATCTTCGTTCGCTCTGACCTTCAATGGTTTTTGAAGGAGGTAGCTTGCTTATTGGCCACTTTTCTTCAGGCAACGAAAGAAATGGAGGTCCACAAAACCAGTGCGTTGAATATAATAATTCCTCAGCATCACAACCTCTTGTAATCAAGTCGGCTGGATTTAACTTCCCATCACAATGTCTCCAATCTAATGGATCAGTATTTTCCTGAATTTCAGTGACTCTATTCGCCACAAAGGGTTTCCAATTGTGGGCAGATCCTTTGATCCAATGAAGAACAATGGTCGAGTCAGACCAAAGGAACACCCTTTTAATCTTTGGAAAGAGTTTCGTTAAGTATTTCACTAATCTCGATGCAATCAATGCGGCCATTAACTCAAGTCTAGGTAGAGTCAATTTTTTTAGGGGTGCCACTCTTGATTTGGATATAATGAAAGATGTGTAAATTTCGCGCAAGTTATTCTCACACCTAAAATATGCTACAGCTCCATAGCAGGCTGGATTGGCATCTCCAAATACATGAAGTTGAACGTTATCAAAATTCAACTCCATGTTTGGAAAATAATATCTGGGAATTTTGAATTCTGAAAATAAAGTTATTTCTTTGCACCATTGTAACCAATTTTGTTGTAATTCATCAGGAAATTCTTCATCCCACCCGAGTCCTTTCGTCCATAGTTTTTGCAAAAGACATTTGATACGTACGACGAAAGGCGAAATAAATCCAATTGGATCAAAAATATGAGCTGCCGATTTGAGAACCGCCCTTTTGGTGCAGGGAGGTTTCCTTTCAAGATATGATAGCACGGATTGTAGTTCAAGTCCCAAATTGTCACTATTATTATACCAAATCAATCCAAGAACTTTTGCATTTGAGTCTGAGTATTTGTGTTCTTTGAACATGGATGTATTGTTCTCCCATTTTTGCATCAATTCAGGGGAATTCGTTTCAAATTTTCTCAAGTTAAACCCTCCTTCTTTCATGATATTTACAGCTTCCGTAGATAATTTATAGGCTTCTTCGACAGAATGCGACCCATGAAATAAGTCGTCGACGTAAAAAGACTCATTCAACATGTCACAGGTCAAGGGATTTTTTTCGCAATATTTTGACACGTGATGCTTAATAGTTGCATTTAAAATGAAGGGGCTGCAGGTTAAACCGAATGCAACTCGATTTATTCTATAAGAAACCACATCCTGTTCAATGTCGCAGTCTTTATAGTACAAAAATCGCAAATAATCCCGATCATTCTCATGAATTGTTATCTGTAAAAATGCCTTTTCACAATCAGCAGAGAATGCAATCTTATGATTACGGAATTTAAGGATTAAATCCGAGACAGAAGGTAATAACGAAGGACCCTGATGCAGACAATCATTTAGAGAAAGACAGTTCATTCCCTTTGATGATGCATCGTATACTATCCTTACTTTAGTTTTCACGTTATTTTCTTTTACCACTGGTCTGTGGGGCAAGTAATATGAACTTTTGCTAACAGATTTATCCAGGCATTCCTCAATAACACCATCTCATAATTGTTTCCTTAAAACTTTATTATAACTCTCAAATAATAATTTATCATTCATTAAATTTTATGACAAGTTATAGAACCGTTTTCTAGCCACTTCATAATTATTGTTTAAATGTGTCTTGGGTAAATTCCAAAGCAATTTTGTTTCATATCGACCATCCGCGAAAGTTAAATTATTTTCAAATTCTTTAATAAATTCAGAATCATGTTTTGTTTCCTGCGCCGTATCACATCCGATCGACTCTATTTCCCATAAAGTTCTCAAATGCTGATTCAAATCATCCTCAACTGAAACGCCAAAACAAGCAGACGATTTTTTCGAGGTCATATTAGGCAACGCTCCGCAAATAATATTACCAAATAAACTTTTTTGAGCGAACAGACCTTTTGTTATTCTTACAGGCGCACCCCTTATCACTTCGCAGAAAAAATCCATACCAAGCAAAAGCTGAATTTTTCCCTTACCAGAGTCTGCCGGTTCAAGGCCACTGACCTCAGCTAACATCTTTATTTTGTTAACTAAAAATCGTGAATCCAAAGATGCACCGGAAATGTGTTGAGTGATTAATGCCTCAATCGGAATTCTGTGGTTTGGGTTATGGGGATTCTTCAGCTGCAGTTGAACTAAATCGAAGTCGGAAGGTTCGGGATTTTTTTTTCCAAATGAATAGAGTAACAGTCTCTCCTTACGGATCGGTTTTAAATTCAGAGCTTCTGCTACTTCTCGTAGTATGAATGTTCTTTCACTTCCCGAATCCAACAATATTCTTATATTTAAGGTTTTATTTTCTGATGACGCTAGAACAGTGCAAGTTTGTAAAATAGTTGAGTTAGAACATGGAGAATGTGACGTGCCTACAACTATTTCATTCTCCTGTTGCTCGGATTGTGAATTGGGTTCTCTTTCTTTTGGGCAGAATAATTGTATGTGTGAAGAACTCATACATTTTTCACAATTAATTTTAATTTTGCAATCTTTGGATAAATGAAATTTAAAACACCTAAAACATCTACCTTCTTTTCTTAATTTATCACGTTTTTTATCATCAGATAAATTTTTACATCGGGATCCATAATGCTGATTACTTTTACAAAATATACAAAATTTAGACGTTGTTATGTTCAAAGCAGAAGCTGAAGGAGTGTTATGTCTGCCATGTGGATTCAATTGTTTATAATTAAAAGTGGTATGTTTCCTGTTGACGATCGATTCATCATCGAAATTTTTTCCAAATACATTTAACATACTTTCTCTACATTCGACCTCTTTTTTTAGAAATGCTATTAATTCAGTTACATCACTTTTGGTCGGATCTTTTTTTCTATGAAAATCAAGAACTAAATCAGATGGCAGTAACTTTAGAAGAATTGGATTTAAAAGATGCCCATAGGAGTCCGAAGTTACACCCAAAATATTAAGGTTCCTAATATTAATTTCACAAGCATCCAATAATTTTCTTAAACCTTTCAAATTAGAAGAACTTTTTACAGCTTCTAAACTTAATAATTTATTCATGTGACATGCAATAATATTTTCTTTTTTGCCATAACGATCCCGCAACAATTCCAAACACTGTTCATAATTTTCTTCGGTTAAAGAAAATCCTGAAACCACATTAGAGGCTTGCCCTGATATTAAAGATTTCAAGCACACAAATTTTTCAATTTTTGACAAAGAAGGATTTTCATGTATAGCACTATTGAAACTATTAAAAAATTCCAAGAACAAACTGGAATCACCATAAAAAGGTTTAATTGATAACTTGGGTAATTTTAAACATGCAGACTGAGAAGGTCTGTTCTCTCTCTTTTCCACAACGTTATTATCAAGAGCATTTAACTTTTGAATTCGACTTTTTATTCGAAATTTTATAATTGTTATTTTATCAGAATATTCTTCGCTTGTTTTAAATTCATTATCAAATACAGTAGGATCGGTTATAGCAATTTCGATTTCGGAATTCACAATGTTCAAATCATTTTCCTTTTTATTTATATGTTCCAAGAGTTCCAGTATTTCATCCGAATCAGTATCTTCCACTGAAGAATCCAAGATTGATTCAGTTTTTGCAATAAATTTAGTTATACTTCCGCGCAAAGCGGATCTTTTAGCTTTTAATTTTTCAAAAGTATTCATCGTGTTTCCGAAATCGATTTTAAAAATAAATGCGAAATATATTCAAAGATTTACCTTTAATTGGCTACGTAGATTCCTCCCGGGTTTCGGCACCAAATGATGGAGAATGTCTTATCCATCAAGTCCAAAATATAGGGAGAGCA
>BMAW01028135.1:160369-171893 GCA_019974015.1 Nephila pilipes | reverse complement strand
AGATCTAAGAGCATTCTGGTGAATATTACCCATGAACCCGTGCGCTCTCACTCACACGAGACAAGGCGCCTCCTGGCGGAATCCGAGTAATTTATTTCCAACAGTGCATCAAGCTTGTTTATTTATTTATTGCCTCCCTATACAACTTTCGTGCTGTAACCGATGGATCCAGGTGTTATTCGAAGCCTCATATCTCACAACAGAGAGCAATCAGCTCTGCATATTTTGTAGATACTAATAGCGATTATAACACATATCTTTCAGAAGTAATCGTTTTACAGGAAAGGTCCGGGAGACAAGTCACAACTACAACAATTCGAAATTCCTTTAGTTATGCAGGTCATTCAAGGAATGTTTGGGAGCAAGGAATGGCATCATTATAACTATTGATGAAGAAGACGAAGCTGAAAACCTACCGATCGCGATGTGGCTGGAAAAGCATGGAGATATGGATCCTAGACATGACATTGAACAAGTGCTTCAGGCATTCATTGACGTGTACATCGTATCCGAAGTAAAAGAAAGCAACGATGCGGTTGCGGTTAAAAATATTTCCTTACCCTCTGAAAAAGGAATGTGAAATGTCAATGCCTTCTATCTCTGAAGTGAAAGCGGCGGCGGAAAACATTTTGAATACTCTTTTTTGTCTGCAGAAAATGTGAGGGCAAAAACCTATGGAATCTTTTCTAATCATCGATAGTAAAATTGGAGAGCTTTACTTAAAATCGAAATGTACTCTTTTTAAAACGTTTTTCTGAATTTCAGTGTGTGTGTGTGTCATCAAATTTTCGATCGTTAATTTAAGCAACTTCCCATCAAGCTAGAACTCTGAAACTTTGGGAATCGTTCTTACTTGCCTAACAATGCAATATTTAGACATTCGCGACCAGTTTTAATTAATATTTCAATAATTTTAATGTCAAAATATCCCTTCCACTCGGCGCTTTGAGGAAAAAATTTCTTTTCCCCTCGGGGAACATCGGGAATTCCCCCATACGCCGCATGAGGTATCGTAAAACTTTTGTACTCACAAAGGGGAGATACTATCTCCAAGATAGTAAGGGTTGCTGACTTTTTTATAAGGTAATGTTTTTGGTAAGATGACTTAGGTATTTTTAACTTAGGATAATCTTTTTAATTTGACTTATAGGTTAATTTGATTTTTTATTGACTTTTTAAATTAATTCTGTAGAAGTTTAATTTTTTAATTTTTCGTAAATTTTTAAATAAGGTTTTAATAGTTATAATTTGCAATTTAGTATGATTTTGCACACCACACTCACTCACACACACACACATATATATATGTACATATATGTGTGTTATTTATTTCTAAATTGTTTCTGTTAACTAAGTGAGTGCTTCCAACAAAACCATCATCAAATGGTAAGAAATTTCAATGTTTCAACAAAATCGGATATAGTGAGCCTTCAGTTTTACTTATAGTCAAATTTTTTTAAGAAAATCTTCGTTCTGAGAACGACCGGGCTTATCTAGAGAGCCGAGTTATAGGGTTTCAATATTTTTAATTTTTCATGAAAGGAATTATTTTTTATTCAAATAAATCTTTTAATCAATAATGAAAATCGTTGTGCCAGCTTATGCATAGTATAAATAACTTTTCTCATTGTGTTTGAAAATTCAAAGCAACGTATTATTTAAAATAAAATAATTTAATTTCGATAAGATTTAATGATATGGCTTACGTATTTCTTTGTAGAAACATTCAAAACCCAAATCACTAAACTTCTGAGCCGGTATGGATGCGCACAACTGCGAATGACTTTAACCTTCTGTCCAGAAAATTTGATTTTGAACCATTGTGTGTGGGGGGGGGGAGGTCAATTGATTGATTAAATGAATTTGGTGAGGGGAACTGTTAGAATAGTAATACTTAGATCAAAAAGAGGGGTGTACATTAGATGAAAATATTTTTTCAGTGTTCGGACGAAAGAAATCTTTGAAAATTTACTAACAAATACTTCGGTGGTGTAGTCTTCCGCAACATGTGTCATAGAAGATAAAACTCTAGGAAGACATAGATGGGGAAAAGACTGAATAATTCGAAACAGCAAAGAACAGCTCATTGGATGACTTCTAACTTAGGTGTTCTCGCTCATTTAGATGAACTGATTGTAGTTTTTTCGATTTCCATCCCTACTTAGAGGTGTGTAATCTTCTATAACATATATTATGGAAGACTACACCGCCGAAGAAGCCCGAAGATACTGTCGGCATGCTTTCTAACATTTTTAAATTAAATATATGTGTGTAAATTAAAAATTATATTCTCTCAGATGTTATTAGGATATTAATATATAAATTACTAGAATATGAACTATATTTTCCAGATTCCTTAAGAAAGCTGTATCAAAATAATTTCACTATATTAAATAAACAATTTATGCCCCTTTCTCAAATTTATCATACTGTTTTTTTTAATGTAACCATCTTGTTTTAGTTAAAATAAATTCATTGAAATATTTCAATTTAATTTCATTCAAATTCAGTAACTATAGTTTACATACTTTATTCTACGTAATTTTCTTCGAACACTTCAGATTTCCAATTTATACATTATTACGTGAAAAATTCTATGCATTAAGACTTGATAAATGTTGCAACTTTAATCAAACAAAAAAAAATTGGTTATTTACAGAATGAGAAGGTGTGAATTACTCTCGGGTTGCCCTTCCACGTCAAAAAAATGATGACAGTATCGAACATATCAGTAATCTGGTTCAGTCTGACTGCCGGTTAAGTATTCGTGATTGCAGAGACTGTAGAAATTGACACAAAATTGCAAATTTTTCCAAGACAACACGCCGGCTTATTCCACGTTGTCCGTCGAGAGGTATCTAGCCAAGTACAGGATCTCAATGTTAGACCACCCGCTTTATTCGCTGGATCTTGCTCCATGCGACTTCTATATGTTTCATCAAGTGACATCTGCATTGAAAGGAACAAGATTCGAGCCCGTTGAAGCTGTTAAAGGGAAAGCGACATGTGTCCTGATGGAGCTGACAGAAGACTTACAGGACTGTTTCGAACATTAGAAGATTCGCATGGAGCGTTGTAGGGATAGAGGAGGGGTGTATATTGAAAGTGAAATAGTAAAGAAATATGTATAAAATCAAAATATAATGTTTTACTGTGTCAGTGTCGTTATTTAATAGCCACATTTCGTATTTATGCATTTATTGCCTTTCTTTACAAGTTTTATGTTTCAAAAATGTTCAATTCAGAAAATCTTTCTGCAGCTTTTTACTTGCGTTACTTTAGACTATGTAATGTATCGTAAGGACAGGAATTATAAAACAAATTTAGCGATGATAATCGATGTATTACTAAGGGAACAAAAGCGATTCAATTTTTTAAAAAGAATTTGATTTTGAAGAGATTAGAAAGAAGAGAAGAATTTTCTGACGGTTAACAGAAGTAATAATATTTTAAATGATACAGAAAACCATCACCAAAATACAAAAATTGCCAAATTTTGCAAAAAGCAAACAAATTATAAACCCAGGCATATAAGTATCCAATATTTTAACTTTACACTTATTATAATGTCTAGCGGTAAAAATATCCTAATTGTTACAAAATATTCCAACTTAATTTATAACTACTTTGTATATGCATTGAATATTCCTACTTTGTATATATTTCCGTCATACAAGCTTGGTAAAATGTAACAGCAATTTAAAAAGTATTAATTCGTGAAATATACGTGTTTGTTTTTTTTACTTGAACATAAGTACGTCGTTTCTTTACTTATATTTAAGTAGAAATATTACTACGCACAGAATTTATTATGAAGTAAGTTCAAAAATTGGTTTATCAGAATAAAACTTTATAAATTACTAAAAATAACATTGATATTACTTTTTATAATCCAAACGAACATTTTACTCCAATTTTATATTATTCCGTGAACTGTTTTGGAAACTGGCTGACAAAACCTTTTTTTTTTTTTTATCCCAAAGACAAATTAACAAATTTTGACAAATTACACAGACGATAGATTAAAAATTAATTTTTTTGCTTATCCTGCAGCTATCTAGCATTGAATTATTTTTGTTTGTGTGTTGTGCCACTCATGTCAATAGATTTTAAATTTCCGTTTTGCCATCCAGAAATAAATTTCTTTATTTCGTTTTGCCTTTCTTGGCGTAAAATTCTTTAGTTTCGCTTTTCCACTCACGTAAATATAATTTATACTTCCGTTTTGCCACTCATGGTATACAATTTATTAGTTCCGTTTTGCCACTCATGGCAAACAATTTATTAGTTCCGTTTTGCCACTCGTGTGGATGTATTTTATACTTCCGTTTAGCCATCATAATAAAAATTTCTTTGTTCCGTTTTGCCACTCATGGCTTCAAATTCTTTTGTTCCGCTTTGCCATTCATGTCAATATATTTCGCATTTCCGTTTTGCCACTTATGGTATAAAATTCTTAGGTTCCGTTTCCCATTATAAGAATAAACATTCCTTTTCCCCACAATTTTCAACCTGATAATCTCATTTATTCGGTTTGATAATCGCCAAGAAAAATTTATTTAATCTGTTTTGAATTATTCTCGTGACTGTTGATCAGAATAGAAAAGAAGAAATAAAAAGTTTTTCTTTTACTTTGAACTTGCTACATTATATTTGCATTAAAAATACAAATTTAAATGTGTTATTTAAACATTTAAAAAGGAGAAATTAATATCCGTAAAGAGTTTTTGGATATGAAAAAAAAAAATCGTTTGATGACGAAATCTAATGATGTTTACTTTGATCAAAACAATTAATGTTGAAATTATAAATCGTATTTTTACAGATGCTACGCAAGAACTAAATAAATAAATAAAAAAGAATAGAAATAATACTTTTATGGTTTCTTAGGCAAGTACAACATTTAAATAATTTCACTAAGCTAAATGTATAATTTTCCAGTTTATCAAATTGATTCTTTTTATGAGATCCTATTTATTTTCGTTAAATTAAACATTTAATGAAAATATTTCCATTTTAAATTTCAATCAAATTCAATAACTGCTTTTTGAATTTCTCTGATTGTTTTTATATAGATACTTAAAATTTTCATTAGATCGCAACACTACTTCAAGCATTCGTCTCCAGATTCATCGCCGAATCACAAATTTAGATGTTTAAGATTGATTTATTTAAATAATGCTCAAATTAATCTTTTACATTTGTTTTATGTAATGCTGTGCTTTGTACAACACATGTTTGACATCTCGAAAATACTGATAATATTTGAGAATCATGAATGTCTGATATGTTTTATGACATTTTGAAATTTATGAACATTCTCATATGATGGATTACATGTCATAAAATTATACCACTTATCAAAATCAAACAAATTGGGAAACATATCTCTCTGAATACTACCCAGTAATATTAAAGTATTGATATAAGTCAATATTAAATATGAGCATCATTTAAAAAACTAATATAATCTAGTTCAAACATACATAAAAAGCGTAAAAAATGGCTTACGTATAATGACTTATAACTATATACTGACAAACTGTCAATGTTTTAAACTTTAGAATTAAACAAATGATGTTTTTATTCGATTTGTATGCAGATGTCTTACAGAAAAATTAGATTTGTGTTGCAAAAAATTGTAATTCTCAAAAATTTCCAGCACTGAGAAAAGGAAATAATGTTTTTTGTTCTACTTATTCATTGATTTTCAAATATGTCTTTGCTCGTTATTTTATATTAAAAAAAAGTATTTATTAAATTACTAGAAAGTATGAGAAAAGGGAATTGATCGGGGAATTTTTTTTTCTTTCAAATATCTGGAACTTATGCTGACTAAAAAGAAACTAAACGAATTTTGTTGTTGTTTTTATTAAGCGACGAGTGTTTAGATTTTTTGATGGTTCTTCATTCAATTCATTTTCCTTAACAATAATAAAAAAAA
The DNA here is from genome assembly GCA_019974015.1 of Nephila pilipes. Classification (NCBI taxonomy): domain Eukaryota; kingdom Metazoa; phylum Arthropoda; class Arachnida; order Araneae; family Nephilidae; genus Nephila; species Nephila pilipes. The sequence continues at coordinate 165,949 of BMAW01028135.1, read as the reverse complement.
CATTATTATATATAATAATAATTTTCTTTTTCATTAATAATAAAGAGATTGCTTTTAATTATTCTTAGGTTAAACAATTATTTGAATTACTTTTACTTTCAATATACTTCGTATTATTTATTTGTTCATGTTTAATGAAAATGCAGGAGTTTTACAATATCTTCCAAGAAAAATTCCAATGCAAGCGTAAAATTTCTGAATAACTGACAGCTCAAAGTTATTTTAAATTATTGGTTTATTAGCGCAGCACCGAAATGTTATCGTTTTTTAAAATAGTTAACTCAATAAATATAAAAGCAGTAAAGAGTGAGTAAGAAAACTTTTTAAAAGAATTTAAAAAAAAAAAAACATTAAGAGCTAAAACTAAGATGTATTCCAAGGAATTTTGTGAGTTCTGTTCTATGGAGATTTATTTCGCTCTCAAAAGAAAAAAAAAGTATTTCCATCTTCAAATGCTAAAAGGAAATATGAAAATTCTCTTAAGTGAAAAAAAAAAAAATCTTTTTTTTTTTTTTTTGTGATTTTCACCCTGAATCGTAATTAAAATCATCTCCTTCCGCACGGTTTTATGCCCTAAATGACAACATATTTTCTGAGACCAGAAGCGAATTTTAAAAGACATTTTCGTTCAAGTTGATTGGACTGGATTTTTTTTTTTTATTTACAGAGTTCATTTTTAAGAACTGATTTTAGATATCGTTATTTTGATTTATCATTACACGAAGCATAATCATTTTTAATCATGTTTCTTTTGTATTCTGGTTTTGTAATTCGATGGTCATAATATATTGATAAAAATGACCGTAATTAAAATAATCTGTTATTAAAAATCTTTTGGTTTTTTTAAAAATATTTTTATCAAGTAATACAAATTTACAATGGTTGTTAAAATCGTTTGTAAAATTGAACAAACATTTTTTATCGTTATTTAACGAAAAAAGAATTACAAAAAGATTTTATGTTTCAAAATTTATATACGAACAAATTATTTAAAAGAATTCTGTATTATTTGTTTTTCTTCCTTTAAATTTTATCAGAATTATTTATTTTTAACTTTTTTGCATCTTTTGTGATATTGAGAGTTATTAACATTTACTTTGTGTTACTAAATATTATGGTTTAAATCTGAAAAAGTTTTTATAAAAAAAAAAAATTTAAGTTTCATATTTCATTAGCAAATAATAAAAGTAATGTGCCCTTGATTGATTCTGTTTCAATAAAAAAAATTTAAGTAATTTCCTGAGTATAATTGCTCCTGTTCCAAAATAGAAAGCTATGACACTAGAGGCGAATAGGAATACTATGCCGCTACAGCATTAACTCAAATAACTCCAATAGAACACGCAAAAAGCTCCAATCCAGGGGTGGATATCCGTTTTAATGGAGATACTAAGTTTCTCATTTGTATTAATTCATATATTATGCGCTTAAGAAAACACTGATTGTTTACACTTATTTACTAGCATTGAAAAATAAGAGTCAGGATGGGTCAGTTTCTTGCGGAGAGTTTCTTAAAAGACATTTTGGTGTCTCAAGTTCTGACAAGTTCTCATCTGATCGTTTTTCCACCTCTCGAACTTTTTCTTCGTCAATCCGGAAAGTTCTACACCCCAAGTTACTTTATTCTTCCAATATTCTTATAAAAGTATCTTAGGCAGCAACGTTATAGGGCAGGTAAAGTCAATCGGGTCGAAAATTCGACGGACAGACGAAAAGATGTTACTGCTAGGAAAGGATTTTGGATCGATGGTTGAGGAATCTCCAATTCAATCCTAACACAAAAACAATCTTTTAGTTTTTCACAAGTTCCTCGGGGTAAATTGGAATGTGCTCTCTCTCTCTCCCCTTGCAGTTTGAATTTACCCTTTTCCAAAATAGCTTGAGATTCAACAATCAATTTATTCAGTTTTTCTTCACTGTTCACACTACATGCAAATTTATCAACGCAAAATTACTTCAAGAGTATATGTGCAGTTTCTCTATAAAGGTCTGGATCGTTCTTTAAGTGGAATTCTAAAATGGCTCCTAAAAGCAATGGGCTAGATAGTATCCCGAATATTACTATTTTGTGTTGATAGACAATTTGATTTTCATTTTTTTTCCCTTTTCCTTTTAAAGAAATCTCAAAAACACTCTGTCACGTTTCTAAAGTTTGATTTGCAAGAAAGCTTTCCTTGTATCAGCAATAACACCCAAATATACCGTATCGAAACCTATTTATTAAAGAAGGTACGTTCAATGAGATTTGGACCATTTTTTAAACACTCATTGATCGATGGAAAATATTTTTCTTTCGCAGGACCATCAAAAACTGGGCGAACCTTAGTGGTTGAATTTTCTTTAAATACCTGTCAATGCGGTATATAATGTTAGGCTATTTCTTGAGAATATCCTACTTTTTTACAACGTTTTTCTGAATTTCACTTAGTGTGTGTGTGTGAGTGTGTGTGTCATCAAATTTTCGATCGTTAATTTAACCAACTTCCCATCAAGCTAGAGCTTTGAAATTTTGGGAATCGTTCGTATTCGCCTAACAATGCAATATTTACACGTTTGCGACAAGTTTTAACTTATATTTCAATAATTTTAATAAGTCAAAATATTCTTTCCTCTCGGCGCTTTTAGAATTGAGGAAAAAATTTCTTTCCCCTCTGGGAGCACCGAGCACTCCCCACGCAGCATGCGGTATCGCAAACCTTTTGTACTCACAAAGGGGAGATACTATCTCCCCTTTACTATCTCCGAGATAGTAAGGGTTGCTGACTTTTAGTCAGTAATCATTCGCAAGAAAGAAAGTTTCCAATATTTGGCGTCATGTCTTATCACAATAATTTTTTCTGAATTCTGGTTCCCATTTTTTTTAATAGAATGACTTACAAACTTTCAAATGCATGTTTTGATTTTATGAGTATTATGAATTTTTTAATACTGTCACAAATGTCTCTTTTTAAGTGAATTTTAAAGTTAAAAATAACTAACAGTTTTAACTAATATTTCAATAATTTTCTCTAATAAACTTTGCCACTATATAAAAACGTTGTTTTTAAAAACGTTGGTTTTTATATCGAATTTTTCAATTACATCTTCTTTCACCCACACATTAAACACTTCTTCTAGTCTTTGTAATTTGTCGATATTTTCTAATGATTTAAAGGAATTCACAAGTCTTTTTTAGCTAACTTTTTGCAGATAGTAAGTGGGGGATTACCCACGGTAAATTTACCACATAATGGAACATTCTTTATGTCCTTCATAATGTCTTTTAATATTTTGAAGAAAATGTGATTTCGCTTCTTCTTCTAATTCCTTTTCAGACTGACTGTCCTCAGAATCTCGAATACCTATTGTATTTAGCTGCCATAATTCTGGAATATTCAATTCACTAATATGGAGAGAGAGAGAAAGAGAGAAAGCAGTCTCACAACTGCTAGTTTTTATCACATCAGCATCGAACCTAAATGTGTACGCATGGCGACCAATCCCTCAGACATTTGCTTGATTTTAACCAGTAAATAATCATCCAGATACAAGTATTTTTGTTAGTAAAAATATCACTTACTAAAACAGCAGATTGTTTAATTTTATCGATAATTCTCGAAATATTAATACTGAGTACAGAAACAGAAATCTTTTTTGATCCATAACATCCAATTCGTAAGAGAAATTCTTATCAATATTTCTAATATTAACGCGATATTTTTTGTGAGTCTCCTTTTTGTCAATTGCGCCAACTAGATCATGAACACCATTTTTTCTCCGAAATATTCTGATTTTAAAACAAATGCCAACTGAATTTTCAGATATAAGATCTTACAGATCCACTATCAAATAATTTTTTAACGCAATAATCATAACCATTTTCACTAATACGTACAACCAAAGTTTGCAAAAGCATTTATTTGAAAATGAATTATTGCCATGTACGCTCTTAACAACATCATCATTAATTATATCACTAACAAGATTTATTTTCAGCAATTTTATTTTCATTTGTATAACACAAAACGTCAGAATGAATTTTTGAACTAAATTTACGAAACACTGAGCACTGCACGTTTTCGATAAATGATGAAAGTATTTAACCAACTTAATAATTAAGTAATTAAGTAAATTAAGTAATAACTGGTTTTCATTGAAATATTTATCTTTTTTGCAAAGGCAATGAAAAAACAAATCTGCACTTCGACTGTTCATGAGATGAGTCATTACGAAATAGGCACGGATAGCTTTTTTATTTATTTTCAATGGATAATAAATATGTTGCAGTAAAAACATTTTTTTTTTATTCAGCTGCGCCGAAAGTTTTAGTTTATGTGACTCATGGAAATGACACCTGTCTAAGCTGTTTGCGATAGAAAAGTTTATACGTGACCTTTCAGAGGCTTCAATTGCGGAGATAAGAATGCAGTCATCTGTTTTAATCATAATCGAATTCTTCAATTTGTTTATTAAACACAAAAATTAAATTTGAAGGTAACAATTCAATAACATATGCGTTAAAAGTTTTCCGAAAGTTTAGGGATTATTTCCAAGCGGTTCTAGATTTCTTATTTCAGCTTGGACTTGAACGAAAAATTTTCTAAAAAAATTAGGAATCTTTGGCATTTTTCAAGGGTGAGATTAGTAAAAAACTGTTAATGTGTGTATTTACTAAGATATTCTATTTTTCCAAAACGAGTTAACAGAATATCTATGGCAGTATCATTATTTTCCGGCGTTATTGCAAAACCTGGTATTGAGTTAAGCACGGATCCTTTCAAATGTTTTCAAAAATAAATAAATAATTTTATGTAATGATTCATTTTCATGTCTCGCGATCTCATATGTATTCCAAAAAGTGATCCACTGGTTATTATTTCCATAAAAATGATTTATAGAAAGCTTTGTTGATTTAACGCTAGCTTTTTCTGACACAAAAATTTTGTTTATGAATTCAGGTGCCTTCGATGTCGTAAAAAATTCCGTTGGATTACTTTTTGACGACTGGCTTATTTTCTTTCATGGGTTCTAAAAGCTTTTCTTAGACATCTGTCGAAACTTTAGAATGATTGATTTCCGTTCCGGTACTTTTATTACTCAATTCAATAATTTATGATTCAATATTATTAAAAGTTCATTCGACTGAAGATCAACTACCTGTATTTTTTTTAATAAGTCAAAATGTCGTCAACCATATTAACAGTTATGTGTGTCGCAATACTTTTTATTGGGTTTCCTTCTACTCGTATTGCATGTCTGGGTCAAAACTTTAAAAGCTTTTTATCATATTTTTAAGCGCTCAATTGAAATGAAATTTTCTATATACGATTGGTTTGGATGACAATACGATAACTTAATCACAATTAATAAAAATTGATTGATAAAAATTAATTATTTAATGAATTAAATAATTAATTTCTAATTCGCTAAGTCGCCAAATTGTTGCTTAATCCGTCACTAAGGTGAAGGGGTCACTGCTTAAACTCTTTTTTGATAATTGTTATCTTGATAAAATTAATGAAAGATAATTTTTTTTAAGAAAAGAACAAATTCAACTCAACGTTCCCTTTTGCTCTTAAAATTTAAAGCAAAAAAATTATG
>BMAW01028135.1:141992-160359 GCA_019974015.1 Nephila pilipes | reverse complement strand
ACTCAACGTTCCCTTTTGCTCTTAAAATTTAAAGCAAAAAAATTATGTGACGCAAAATGTGAAGTTTGAATAAAAAATCTATGATAAAAAAAACTCGTTTTTTACCGGTGTTTTATCAAAGTTCAATTTTAATAAAATGCATTCAAATTTTCTTTATTATACTACATATTTATTTCAAACAGTTCATCTCGGCAAGGGTGCCATAAAATATGTCACTCCGTCAAGTATTTCCAAAAACTTTTCGGAGTTACGTTTTTAATATAATAATTCAGCAAAATTCTTACCCTAATTTTTTTCTGACGGGCTCCTTATAAAGAAATTAGGTACTCGATTCTTTTTGTCTAAAAAATACTCCAGATAAATAAGATTGCCGACACATAATTTGCATTTTTAAAGCATTTACTTAATATTATATGACACATATACACTACGCATAAGAACGAAATACAGACACAACTACTTGTTATATTAGACAGACAATAATAATATGCACGAAACACTCCCTTACTGGTGTGTTGCTTACAGTCAAAAAGGTATTCAGAGGATTGTGGGAGAAGTTATATGAAAGAAAGTAAGCTGTTTGTAGTAATTAAAATCATACGAATACCTTTAAGGTTCAAGAAACCTAAATAATGCGTGAATTACACGAACACATTTGAAGAACAAGTAAGTTTAGTTCCTCCAATAGAACGTCCCATTCCAACTTCTTATGGAGGAGAATCATGCAAGTAATTGGTAGTTTGAGAAACAATTGAGAGATAAATGAAAAATTGGATTAAATAAAAAGGACATAACAAAAATTGTTAAAAATTTACTTGTAAAATATTTCGGGGATGTTTCATTTTAGGAACGGGATAGTGCTCTTTTAAATTTCGAATTAGGTTGTAATTAAAATTATCATTTGTGTAGAATACTTTGTGACGGGTTCAACTCGAAATAAAAATTCTTTATTCTTTAAAATTTAATTTATTGCTAAGCGACGTCACAGAACAGCAGAAGACGGATATTACAGAACACATAAAGCATTTTGAACAGTTAAGGTAAACATATCACACTCGCTCAACACAAGAGCTTCGAAGAAAAAACATCACAGTTCAACTACTATCCGCCACACTCAACTTCCCTCTCTGGTCCCAACGGATAGGATTCGCGCCAATCTTCGGAACTCTTTTCTTCCAGCCAAAACCAGTTACGACCGTATCACAGCAGCATCGAGAGACGACTCTGTGCTGCCATCTATATTAGGAATGGTTAATTACGTGATTGAAGTCTTTACAACATATATATAAAACTTAACTTTACTTTTTTTTTTCTTGTCACTGAACGACTTTTTTTCATTTTTACTGATAAATTTCTACTACCACTTCTGATTTCTTATACATCTCGTTAGTTACGTTTCTTAATTCGAACTTCTTAACTAACACTAACATTTCCTTTCATTCTTTTAAATTCTGCCGTGTAACCTTGGTGATTTACGCATTTTACTGTCAGCATACCTGGTCATCTAGAAAATTTCTTGCTACTATCTTAAATTCTAAGACAAAGAACAGGCTTGGTTGTTAACAACAACAATAATTTATTAAGCTCTGTCTTCATCTCATTACTGTACGATCCCTACTCGATTGCTTAGACAGTGATATTCTCTGCTCCCCTCAGTCTGGTTCTATTCTGAGGGGGTTGTGTGCCCTCTTTGCAAAACGTCTTCTACAAGCGCTTTAATTTAAAGATAATTTAATTTAAGCTTTAATTAAAGCGCTTAAGCGATTTTGAGATTCTTTAAACACTGGAGATAATAGTTGGTTGAAAAAAATGTTGTGAGATAAATAACAAATTTTTTAAAAGATGGAACATTATTAATAGCGTCGATGATTTCACGACTTCTCGCGAACCATTTTGTTTTGCAAATAGTCCTTAAAATAGTATTCAGAGCACAATTTCTAGAAATTTTAAAAATAAATTTAGGGGCATACCTTTCATGGACAGGCATAGGCTAACATAGGCCAAATAATGGAACTGTAAACAAATAATTAGATTTCTACGACATATAAGACCTAGGATCCGAGTTCCTAGAGATCAAAGTTTAGTTTAGTTTTTGTTTTTTTATTAACGTCGTACTAGAAGCAACACGAGGGCTATAAGCAACGGACCTCGTAATTTTAAACCTCGGTCAAGTGACGAGGACGACATCGTCACAGAGCACCCCCTCTCCTAACTTCCACACCGCGCCAACAGGAAGACTTTGGGCCCCGACAGATTTAACGTGCCTGTCTACATGGTCCTATTAATCAGCCCTGGCTACACGGAGAGTCTTCAGCGGCCAAGGATTGAATCCGCGACTGAACGAATACTACCGATCACGTATCCGAAACCATGACCACTAAGCTACCGCGGCCTTCCTAGAGATTAAAGGATACACTTAATGTACAACTCTACGGAACTCACCACAGGGTACACTCAACGGGTGCTTACTTTAGTAATAATCAGCACTCGTCTGAAAAGTGCTGCTCTACAGAGAGCATCAAAACATCTACGAATTCACACTCTGGAAGCACGTAATATGATTGATGTTTTACGTTATCTTGACTGTCAACGATAGTGGTGCTAAAAATTCCAATTTAAACTTTTGATAGCAAAACTGAAAAGATGTTTTATTATGAATAAATCATATTTCGTTTTTCATTAGAAATAGCAACAGCTTTATTTTATTGAATGCAAATTGTTGAGTGATGTGATTGTTCACTAACTTCGCACTGAGAAGCAACCCGAGGGCTAATCGCAGAATGCCCAAAGGGACCGAACTCACCCAAGGGATTTAAAGCTACAAACTGGCACCCCGGGCCCCCCCCCCCCTTAATCAGCATTTATTGGCAAAAAGAAAAAAAATACTACAATTTTTTGCAACAATTAAGGATGATGAGATGTAAGAGTATATGCTGGATCAAAGAACCAAAGATTAAATATAATTTCGAAATTCAAAAGAAAAGAAAAGCTAACAGTGTATTTGCTGAGTGTGATATATATAGTTCTAATACTTCTAATATTTCATCTCTCTCTCTCTCTTTTTTTTTTTTTAATATATATCAGTCTGTTTTTCATTGACGTCATGATTTCCTGCTAAAAATAGAAGCTCACACTGTGACTAACTACCACAGTCAGTTTCTCGATCCCAATTTTGGTACAAGTAATGCTCACAAAAAAAGGAAAATCGGAATTTTCAGGAATGAGGGCGACTGACCTAGTCATTTTGAACATCGGTCAAGTGATGAAGACGACACATGAAATAGTACCTCCCTATCAAAACTTCCACACCCCACTAATAGGAGGTGTTTAGTTGGTTGGTATTATTAACGAAGCACTGGAGACAACACGAGGGTTATTGGCGATGGACCTTGTAATTTTGAGCCTTGCTGAAGTAACATGGAAGACACTTGATCTGGCACCCTTTTCCTAGCTTCCACACCACGCCAACGGGAAGTCTTTGAGCCATGATAGATATGGTAACAGGAGGATTTGGGAGCAGATTTAACGTGCATCACCCTCGATTCAAGGCGGGTCTCTTGTGGCATCAGGTCTCAAACCCGCGACTGGACGAAAACTTTGCCGACCTCAACCATGACCACTAGGCTATCTCGGTCACACCTGAACAGGCATAGGTTAAAATAAGTCCGAGAATATATGGAACTGTAAAATAATTAGATTTCTAAGCATATAGCCGAGTTGAAGATCACACGTTATGTGCGACTCTATGGAACTCATTACGGTTATACTCATAAAGTATTTCGTTAATTAACTATCAGCACTCTTTCGCAGAATGCTGCTTTACGGAGACCATCAAGACATTTACGAATTCACACGCATGATTTGCATTATGTGACTGATGTTTTATGTTATCTTATCAGTCAACAATAGTGGTGCTAAAAATTCAGACTTAAATTTTTAATACGAAGGATATTCCAAAAGTGAGTTTCGTCATTTTTTTCCCCACTCAATTGCCGAAAAATAATAAGCTATGCGATCATGAGCTATATACTTTGAACTATTTTTCGACAAAGTCGCTATCGTCATTGAGACATTAGTTTGTTTAAAGAAACAACTCCTGTGAAACTCGGTGCCCTGTGATGCAAGGAACGGGCCTGCTCCATCTCAGCGTTGTTTTGAATGGTCCTGAGCACCACCAAAACGCAACGTCTGACACCGTTATGTGCCTGTCCGCTAACACCATATCCTGTACTTTAGCAGTGTTGTTTTCATTCATGGACGTGGAGGGACGCCCACTTCGATCTTCATCGTCCACACTCTGCCTTCCTTCACTGAACATGCAACACCAGCGTCCAACCATTTGACGAGACATGACCTGTTCACCATACACGGTCTGTAGGCGTTCGTGGATGACTAATCCCTCGTGCCCATTCGTACGGATAACAGCACGCACTGCCATTTCTGATCACATTGTCAATCATGCTCGGGCACGCTAGTCTGCTGCTACACAATTTTCTTCGTCGCTTTGCGCATGCGTCATTCTTCCTCCATTGACGCTACTTCCGTCGTCGAACCAGCAACAGGTGTGAAATCTTATGGCGGCTGTTTATTGAACGCATTATCAATACTGGAACATTAGTTTTTTATTCATAGGCATATAAGTGTTGAATTTCTGTGCAATGGATTATCGGTTAGCTGAATAGTATTCGAATTATCTGAAGGTGTGTATATACTTGAGAGACAAAAAGTTCTCGTGCTGTTCGGATCGTTGATATATAAACGTTATAAACTACTCTCGAGTCACTCGTGGAGAGTCACTCGGCGAACCGTCTCCTGTCGGGTTTTCGGCGAGCACAAAGGAGATTCGCAGTGTGATTGGAATAGCATCGTTTCAACAAGCTCGCGAATTGCTTGGCTCTCAAATGTATATACACCTTGACCAAAGCTCAGCTGGAGGTATGTTAACCCTGTCACAGTGGAGGTTGTTTTTTTCCAACCCGTATCGGGAGAGGTCTTTATTGTTGACCTTGAGAGCCGGTGGCGTTTGGAACTTCAATCTTTTTCAAAAAAAATTTATTCGGGAGCTATTACTGTTATCAACTGGGCCAAAAGAGACTCCCCACCTGAGTTGTTATTATAGCATTTTAACTTCTGTTGTAGTTGTTGAAGAGAGCCAGAAATGGCCGTGGTAATTTAGTGATGGTAGTCTAGTGATCATGGTCGGCCGGCTGTTTTCATCGAGTCATGGATTACAGCGTCGATGACATTAAAGAACCGCCATGTAGCCGGGGGTGATGCTCGTTAAATCTATCGAGGTCCTAATTCTCCTATAGGCATGATGTGGAAATCAGGAGAGTCGTCACTTGACTGAGGTTCAAAATTATGAGGTAAATTGCAGAAAGTTCTCGTGTTGCTTCCAGTGCGACGTTGACAAAACCAAACCAAACTATTTGACTCGTGCGTCGTAGCTGGCATATCACTGGTTATAATCTATGTGCGGCTGCCTTTACACTCACAGATGAAAGTTTTTGCAACGCGGGTACATGCAACCAGAAGTTCCAGCTGTATTGCCATCTAGTGTTCGTCCCAGATCTCCCCTTCAGCGAGTGAGGCTTTCCTACCATATTAGGCGATGTTTTTCACAGCATTGAGGGGGAGGTCGGGTGACTTTAAGTGACGGTGCGTTTCAAACCTTCAATCTTCGGGTGCGAAAAAAACTTGTTCGGAAACTTTTACACTGCTCTATCAACTAGGTTAATAGGGACTCTCCCTCGGGATAGTAATTTAGACATTTTAATTATGTTGTCATTGCTGAAGAGATCCACCCCAGATGCAATCTACAACTTCAATTGAATATAAATGGCACAGAAAAACTATGAATAAAAGTTGATTTGCAGAATCTGATACTACGGATTTCACTAGTGACAAAATGTCCCATTGAGAAAGGGAAAATAGATATAAAGTGTGGGGCAGAGTCAAAAGGCACATTTATAAAGGTTCGATTTAACTATTCGCCGTTCATGAGTGGCTCGGCTCGCACGTGTGTGAGTGGGTTAAAGTCGGGAATAGGTTGTCCCCTAGGCGATTGGCGACAAAACTTGGCTACTTCCTAGATAGGTCGCCAAATGTGCGTGACTTAAGCAATGAGTATTCTTAGGGTTACCATAACCTAAATCGCCACGCTTAGATCATTATCGCTCCCAAAAGTCGCCACTCACCTAGGGGATTCCCTATTCTTGACTTTAACGATGTAAGTGTCATATAAAGTGCTCTTGAGTCCTTTGAAACAATCAATCTTTTGCCGGCTTTTCGATTAATGCAAAGGAAGCTTGTGGTTTAGATTGCGACGATATCGTTAGTTTTATTCAGCTCGCGAGCAGCCAGGCTCCATCAACTAATTTATCTTGAGACTTTGGTGGCATACGGGTATTTCACCCTTTCCCATGGATCGGCAGAAGTTTGTTGTACGAATAATTTCAGCGAGTCACTCACGAACGATAATCAATAATATTAGAGCATACACTTCTGAGAAGTTGGTTTCACAAGAGTATGTTCACTTGTATAGTGGTGGAGATTGAGGTTAGGGAAGTAAGTAATGACCTTCCTGTTCCTTCTAGAAGCTGAGTACCTATGCAGTGTTGGATCATGAAATAAAAAGGTTTCGCTGTTACGACGTATGTAGAAAATGGTTGAAGTCATGCGCATGTGCAATGCGAATATCACCCGTGTTTTCTTCTTCCGACTATTTTTCCTGTTCCAAGAAGGAAAGCTATTCCCGTATGGGATACAACAGGTATAAGGACAAGGAAATGAGGTGGTGAAGCAAGAACTATCTGGACTTTTCTAGATATGGAGTCTGTTTTTTGATTGCTTATTAACTTAGCATTGAGAAGCAACTGGAGGAATATTGGCAAAATGCCCAAGGGGCTTAGAGCTACCCAAAGAGCTTAGAGCTACAAACCGGAGCCATGGGAGACAATCACCCCGTACTCGTCATTTATTGGCAAAAATAAAAAAAAATTACAACAATAAAGGGCAAGATATAACAGTACATGTTGAAACAAAGAACAACAGATATTACACAACAAGAAAATAAAAGCTAACAAAGTGTTTACAGAGTGTGACATCATAGTTCTAATAGTTCCCATTTTTCATTTGCCTTCTTCCTTTCTTTTTCTGGAATGCATATCAATCTGTATTCAATTGACGTCACGATTTCCTATTTACAACGAATGCTGACATTATGAATCACGCCCACAGTCCGTCTTCTGGCGACTATTGATGACTTACCTCGTAGTTTTCAACCTTAGTCAAATGAGGAGGACGATATCTGAGCTGGAGCTCTTCAAACTTTAACACCAATCCAACAAGATAGTTTGTAATCTAGCCAGATTTAACGTTTATCAACCCTGGTACACGGTGTGTCTTTAGTGGCATCAGGACTCGAGCTTACGACTCGACGAAAACAACGTCGGACGCGGGTTCGAGATCATAACCAGCACTTTACCTAAACGTAAATAAAATCAATATCATTTAAATTAATTGCAATAAATTAGTGCAAATAGTACAACTCCCTAGGTACCCTGTCATTTAACACAACCCACTCGAACCCCAGAAGCCAAAGTCTTAGCAGAGCGAAGTTTCTACCCCGTAGCGGGGGAGGAAAGGTTGATCGTCAGTGACGGTGGTGTTTCGAACCTTCAATCTTTGGGTTCGAAAAAAACTTGTTCAGTCACTTTTTGTAGTGCTCTTAGAAATTAGACCAAAAGGGATTCTCTTCAGGCTTGTTTTTGAGGCGTTTTAACTTTTGTTGTTGAAGAAAGCCGCTTCAATTCCAAATGAAAAGCATATGAATTATTTATTTATTAAATTTCTCTATCTCTCTTCCTCACACGCATATACATTGCGATAATTTTTATTCCCACTCCAACTCATAAGTCGATTTCTTTGTACCAAATTTCTAACATGCAGACATTGACTGACAAAAATATTTTCAAACGATCTTTGCCACATGAAAATTCAATTTTTGATCTTATAGATAAGTAAATAGCGAAACACTCTATTCATTTGACATTATTTCACAACCAAAATTAAATAAACCTCAAGATTCCTCGACAACTTGACATTCCTAGTAGTTCCTAAACAACACCCTTGTTATTTTATGCCATTCGAATTTCCAAAAAGTCCCAGAGGTTAGTGAGGAAAAAATCGTTGTTCAACGTCCAACTGCATCGACGTATTGTTAGTGTTTCTCAATATGTTTTCCCTTTTGCCAATCATCTCTCTTAAAGTTTTCTTACATTGACTTTAATTCTTCGACTCGGTACAACACAAACGCTCGTAACTCTCTATACATGCCACACTTATTTTAAGCGAGTTTTTCCTTATGTGGATTTAATCAAAAATGATCTGTATCAATGGAACAGGAAATATTATATTCTTGGAAATTTTAAAAGTAGCGATGAACGTAGAACGATAAGAATCTTAGCAAAAGTATTTTATTACAGTACAATTCACAATAGACAAACATTTCTACTGTATTCTTCAGATTTATAATTAATCTGAATAAAAAAAAAATTAGCAAATGCTATTTTGCTTCGTATTAATTTAATACAAAATAGGATTTTTCAAAAATGCAGCCGACTTATGTTTTCTTCAAATGCATGGAGTAATCAAATGTGAAATTTTGATCAAGGAATCTTAAGAACAAGTGAACCAAAGAAAAGATTCATGAACAATTCTTTCGAAATGAACAAGAGTATGTTCGAACAGTTCATCCAAAAGAATAGAAATCTCAATCTCTAGTGTCAACAGCATCCAAAGGAAACTTCGATGGTTTTGTCCGATTAGTCACCTTTTGTCTTAAGTTTATGTATAGGGTTGGAGACTATGTCGAAAATGGAATAATGTATTACACAGATCGGTGAGGGGGGGATTGTTTTGGCCCGGGAGCCCCTTTATGGAAGTCAAGAATCAAGTCAACTTTAACTGAGAAAGTATCAGAAAGACACTCTTAATTCGGTATTAGTGAGATGGGTGAATCTATCTAGGGTGTTATCTTGAAGAGCAGTATTCTTTAAACATTATATTACAAAATTGATGAATAAACATTTGTTTAAGACTTGACTGGCGTATCCTTGCGTAGGTTATTGACTTTTATAGTAAGTTGTATTTGACTGAATTATGGACAAGAGTCGAATAGGAAAATTTATTCGCCTCTACTTCACCCTCTAAACCTTACAAATGATCCCGAATCTCAGCAGAAACACTATCAGGCACTTTATCTACGAAAATATCCTTTTATTAAATATATGATTTAATAGGGAAGCAACACGCCAAATGAATTTTACATTTAAAGCTGCACAACTTCGTCTAAGTTGATACCGGTTTCTTATGGCTGAATGGTGTATACTTCTGATCAAATTCAAAATGCCCAAAAATGAATAAGGCTGTTACATTTTGCTGTTTTGCATCAGTTTAGTCAGTTCTTGTTCTTGTTTTACAGTTAGGCATGTAATTGATTAGGAATTCTGCAAAACGAATTCTTTTTTATTAATTTTCTTATTTCATTACTTACACAAATCGATTATTTTAAAACTAAATAGCTCATAGAAAAAATAATTGATAAATCGTTTACGAACTTCACAGCTTTGTAGACTGATGTTTGGGAAAATATCTATAGAGTAGATTTTAATGGAGGTCTTTTTTTAATTTTGATTTTTGCAATTCGTATACCAACAATTTTTCTCTCTGAAATGTGTAAAAATGTATAAAAAAATTAATTTTGAATCGTATTCTAATGTGAATACATTTCTATGCTTTCAGAACAGTATATAGTCAACAGTAGCGTAAAAAAGGAAAGTAATTGCTTATGTTTTAAAGCAGCATTCATGTATTATCATATGCAGTATTAGTCTTAGACCTTTATCTACATTTTCAATAAAATTAAGTTATTTAAACCAATTGTCTAATTTAATAGAAATTTCTATTTACAACCGTCTGTTTATAGCAAAAACTGAACGTTGAATTTAAAAGCCAGTGTCACAAAAACTACTAGCTATTATTAAAAGTTGTGAAGAAACTGATGTTACTATGAAGAAGGAAACAGCATTCGAAACTGCTTAGTACTTGGCTATAAATGAAAAATATTAGTATTATGGTCACATTTCATTTTGTGGAATATGCCCAAATTTAAAAGGCTATCGATTAAATGCATTTCTAAGTTTGACTTGATAAAAACCGAAAAAGAAGTTTGAAAAATAATGAATTTAAATCTGATTATTAATTTTTTTAATTGGCCCAAAGGAGAGTATAATAACGCTGTACCAAATAACATAATTGTATTCTGAGGTCAATCAACCAGTGTATTAAGGCAAAACAAATATTAAGGAAAGTAGCGTCATTTTTCTGTATTAAATTCAAGCAGATAAATTTTTACCAAGTTTTTATTTTTAATCAATGATGTTATCATCTTCGTTATCAACAACTTTTTGCCATCTAGTGTGCAAATTTTCAATGCCGGATCGACAAAAATCGATTGGTTTTGCAGCAAAACATTTAGAGATAATATTTTGGACATCATCGGAATTTTCAAACTTTTTGCCGCTAAGAAAATGTTGTAGAGATCGGAATGCATCGGAATCCGATGGCACAATATCGGGCAAGTACATAGAGTGAGGAAATTCCTCCCATCCCAATTCATTAAATTCTATTCCAGGTTTACACCTCAAAAAGACGTTTTTGTATGTTTGATGGAATATTCGCGGGTCATTCGTGGTATTCGAAGTGCTGAAAGTGAAATATTTTGAAATATTCGAAGTGAAATGTTTTGAAGTGCTGAAACTTGGACAAACTGTGAATGGACCTTTACTGTGAACAATTGGATCGAGTAAATCAATCTTCAATTGAAAAGTGCCCATAGACTGTCAACAGAAAAAGTGTTATTTTGCAACACGATAATGCAAGACCTCGTCGCGCAAGTCCAACTCAGGAAAAAAATAAATTGGGATAGGAAGCATTGCCTCACCCCACATTTTCATCCGATCTTGAGCCATTAGATTTCCATTTATTCCGATCGCTACAATATTTTCTCAGTGGCAAAAAAATTTGAAAATTTGGATAATGTCCAAACTACCATACTCCAGATATTATGTTAAAAAACCAATTAATTTTTTATCGATCCGGCATTGAAAATTTGAAAACTAGATTGCAAAAGGCTGATTACATCATTGATAACAAGGCTGATTATATCATTGACTAAAATAAAAACTTGTAAAAATTTAACTGTTTGAATTTAATGTAGAGAAACGACATTACTTTCCGGTCACCCTAATATAAACGAGACTTTTTTAAAAGATCTTTTCTGAAATACTACTTCTCCAAATTAACACACCGACGTTATTTCTCTATGTATCCTTCTTTAATATCACTACAGGTTTTTAATGTATTGGAAGTTCTTTTATTCTTGCATAATTAAAAGAACTCCCAATACTGTATGTTCCTGCATGGAGCTAATTGAGCAATAAATCTACTTCTTCATTCGATGAAAACATTTCCATACCTATGACTACTTTGAGGAGTCCAAATAAATGGTAGTCTGAAGATGATAAGTCCAGGTCACAAGGAGGATGTTTTAATGTAGTTCAGGAGAGTTTTTAAAAGTTTTCCTTGAGCTATATTAGTTGTGTTGGTTTTTCCCTTGTCCTGAATTAAATCGACGTTTTAGAGCAGGGATGGAGAAATAGCAGCCGCCTGGCCATATGTGGCCCTTAAAGAGGGTTTGTGTGCGTGTGTGTGTGTGTGGTCCGACGAGACAGTCAGAAAAATCCGCAAAGAACTAAGATTTCCTTCTCGGACGTTAAATCATTCAAAACAAAACTATTTGCAAGGTAAACGGAAGGTAATTTTTAATATTCCTATTTATTAAGAAAGAAGAAAATGCTTGAAGTGTTTCTGCTAAAATTAGGGATCCTCTGTAAAGTTTGGATAACACAAGATTTCAAGACTTTAAGAAAATTTAGCACAAATTCATTCGCTCTGTGAGGACAGTATTAGTTCAGTTTTCCTTCCCTAGATGGCTGCAAAGGTCTCTCTATACTTAGTTGTAGACGGTTAAGAAAGTGATCGAAAATATTTCGAAATTAATATTAATTAGTTATTGTATAATAATAAATACAGTAGATACACAATAATAATGTAAATAATCATTGTTAATTCCTAAATTTCAGTTATTAATTTTGTTTCTGTATTTTTGTATATTAATATTTTTGGTTAAATTATGAGAATGCTTTTTAACTGTAAAACTAACTGTATAGTTGGAAAAACGTGGTAATTGAACCACTTTGCTAGTGTTTTTCAAACATATCGCCGTATATCTGATCTCGGGCAAATAAAATTCAATAATGATTTGGAACTGGTTAATAAGTAATCTCAATTTCTTTTTACATCATGCAGCCTAATTAAATTAAGTCTATGCTATATTCACTATCGGAAGTCGCAACAATCGTGACTGATGGGAAAGAATAGTTCTCTTATTCCATCACTGCTGAAATTGACACTGCACCCGAGCAGCTGTAGATTAAACTTATTGAAAAGCGGTCAGATCACACCTTGTTAGAAATGTTTAATGATGAGACATTAATTGATTTTACAAGTTTTTTGTCTGATGAAAAACTTCCATGTTTGGAGAAATTTGTTGGGAAAATGTTATCTACATTTGGGTCTACATATATTTGTGAGCAAAATCTTCTTGTTTGAAGATTGACAAGAATAAATATAGAAGCTCTATGACATACAATAACTTGTAGGTTGTGATGAGAATAGCAACAAGCAAAATCAATCCAGATTAAAAAAGACGTAGAAAAGTGTGATAGGATAAATTTTACTCATTAAAATAATTTTAAAATTAAATGTGATTACGACAAAAAAGGAAATTAAATCAGCACCAAAATAAATGGAATAAAACTACCACTATTTTTTTTTTAATTTGTATTTATTGCTTTTTATGGTAAACTTTACACCTTTTCTGAAATGCAAAATTGAACAATGAATGCAAACATTTTAAAAGACATGTTCCGTTACTAGCCTTCGCTTCCACAAAGTGGCCTCCGAGCCAAAACAGTTATCTACCCATATTATAGACGAAAGTTGTAACATCATTTTGGGATTCGCTATAGAACCCATTTTGGATCAATAAACTGTTTTATCCTCTTACAAAAAAAAAAAAAAAAAAGTTCACGGAAGTAGCCTCCTTAAAATAATACGTCGGTCATGAAAAAAAATGACCCACTCAAAAACCTATGGATCCTAAAAAAAAAGTAGACGAGAGCTCTTCCAGCAGAGAACCGAATTTTTACCATTTATTGAAGGAGTTTCAGTTTTTGCATGCCATTCCATGCCGAACCACTCTGTTTCAGGGATTTAGAGACTGAATAAATGAACATTTAAAGTACAAAATCGTTTCAAACCATTATTTAAATTTTAAATAACTTTTCATGTTTACTTGGGCAAAATGGATAAAAATCGATTACCGCTATTTAAAACGTCACATTTATAACTAATCCACTTTCATAGTATAAAGAAAAAACTCTTGTCAATGCAAAACAAAAGTTTATTGAAGAATCATTTATTGATTCTACACTATTTGAAGTTTCATTTATTTCAGCACAAATATATAACCGTTTTGCAGTGTCCGATTTAAATATGGGGAAATTCTTTCAAAACTCTACATTATAACCAAGTATTTTAATGTGTTCTAATTTTTTTTAACATTTTCTCTGCATTCTTTATCAGAATTTAAACTAACTAGCATCACCCAAAAGATTTAATAACATGCATGTACGAGGCTGTCGATCGAAATAACAGGCAGTTAAGTGCTGTGTAAGAGGGGGGAGAGAGAGATTTCGCCTGACTCTCTCAGATAGGTCATTCGGGAGTAATTCAAAGGTTCGCATCTTTATAGCTACACTTGGTGTGATTTAAAGGTTTGTCATCAATAGCATGTTCATAACTCTAATGAGTGTGATTCAAAGGTTCGTTACCATACTAGCATGTTTATAGCTGTAATGAGTATGATTGGAAGGTTCGTTATTAGCAGCATTATTATAGCGCTACTGGTTGTGATTTAAAGGTTTGTCACCAGAGTCACGTGTTATAACTCTAATGAGTATGATTCAAAGGTTCGTCACCACAGTAGCATGTTTACAGTTCTAATGAGTGTGATTTGATTGGTTGGTTAGTTGTAGTAAGGTAGCACTTGAAGCAACACGAGGGCAATTGGCGACGGACCTCGTAATTTTGAGGCTCGGTCAAGTGATGAAGATGACACCTGAGTTGTTACCTCCTATTTTCCACCCCCTGCCAACGAGAGGACTTTGAGTCTCGACATATTTAACGTGTATCAACTCCGACTACAAGGCGGGTCTTTAGCGGCATCAAGACTCGAACCTTCGAAAAAAGCCAGCCGCGAGTCCGAGACCACTAGGCTACCGAAATCCCGAGTTCGATTTGAAGGTTCGTCATCAGTAACTTGCTTATAGAGATATTAAGTGTGATTCAAAGGTTCATCACCAGTAGCACATTTAACACATGGATCAATAAGTCCCAAGAATGTGCGGTCGTTTTTTTTTTGCGATTTCCTCCTTCAAACGCACCAGCAAGTCAATATAATAATCACTGTTGATCGATTGACCTTTTTCGAGGTAGTCAATGAAAATCACGCCATGCGTATCCCAAAAAACTGACGCCATGACTTTGCCAGCTGACTGCTGCGTTTTCGGACGGCTTTCGCCAGCTGTGCGCCACTGCCGCTTCGACTCTGGAGTGTAGTGATGTATCCAAGTTTCGTCCATGGTCACGTAACGACGCAAGAAATCTTTTTTGTTGCGAGTAAATAGCGATAAACAGCTTTCTGAATCATCGACTTGTTGTTTTGCCCAATGAAAGTGTCGCGTAACCACTTGAAAAAAAACCTTTTTCAGCCAATTTTTCATGAAGGATAGTAAATACACTTCCATATGATATCTGTAGGTCTCAGCACCATTGAGTCACTTTACGATCTTTCATTATAATTTCTTGCCTACTTTACATTTTCCGGTGTAACGGCTTCCACAGGTCTCACCGAGCGTTCGCAGCGTCATTTGGTCGTGGCAGAATAAGTTTAAACCCGGCAAACCACCGACAAATCGTGTTTTTGATGCAAGAGTCCGTAACATTTTTTCAATCCATTGCGCTGTAGTGTTTTACCCATTAAAAACAATGCGTTTTCATTTAGAACACGAAACTGTTTTAGAATCTTTTTAAGCAAACATACAAACTTTATCTCCAACTGATAACTCAGCGTTTCTGGTCCGATCGATCAAAAATTCTGACACTCAAGCAAAGTGGTTAGTACCAGGATTCCACATTGGCTTCATTACGAGCGCCATCTCTGGGTTAGTCTCGGAACTTATTGATCCATGTGTTATATCTCTAATGAGTGTGGTTCAAATTAATTGTTAATTAACAACAATGTTAATTGAAACTAATCAAACGAAGATCACCAAAATTGAGTTTAATACAGGTCAGTCATTTGACATTCATACGACCTAATGTCAATAATGCTATGAGCTATATATGCATCATTTTATTTGTTTTTAATTATATAAACTTTACTGTTATTCTTATTAATGTAAATACGCACGTTTGTTGTAACTTTGTCTGGGTTAAAACATTAAAAGTTTTTTTTCTCACATTTTAAAGCACTCAATTGAGCTGAATTTTTCTATACACGATTGTTTCGGATGACAATACGATAATTTAATAATAGTTAATTAAAATTAATTGATTGAAATTAATTATTATCTAAAGAATTAAATTTTACGCCAAGTCTCTAAATGTTCGCCAAATCCGTCGCAACAATAAAAAAAATTTTTACAAATGAATGTATGTAAGGTAACCCACTCATATTAAGCATTTGGTTTTAAAATGTGTCGTCAATTTTTAATGCATTTTGAATTCTTTTACTTTTTTTATATGTCAATATCGGTTCACTTTACATGCTCAATTAAGCTAAAAAATTTTACTCGTGTTTATTTTAGTTGATAAATTTTATAAACTCAAATAATAAAATAAATTATTAAAACTAATTATTGAATAAATTCAATTTGACGGAACGTTCCTTTTTGCTCTTAAAATTTAAGGTATAAAAAATTATGTTACTCAACGTAGGAAATTTGAAAGAAAACCTATGTTTAAAAAACTCGATTT
The DNA here is from genome assembly GCA_019974015.1 of Nephila pilipes. NCBI lineage: Eukaryota > Metazoa > Arthropoda > Arachnida > Araneae > Nephilidae > Nephila > Nephila pilipes. The sequence goes on along the minus strand of BMAW01028135.1, from coordinate 144,135 downwards.
TTACCCAAGCTTTATTTTTAGGATCTAGAGAGTAAATTAGTGAACATATGAAAATTAAATTGATACTATGCTTATTCAAACTTTAAAAATTTATCTCGGATGCTACAGCAAAATATATAAAAATGTCTGTTTCAATTTTTTAAATAAAAGTATCGCTTATAATTGATACATCTTCATATTGTAAAGAAAAAATATTCAATACGCTTCGTAAGTTTACCTAATAATCATTCAGAAATTGAATGGCATCTAGAATTTGAATAACCTAAGCGTACGTACCTCTCCATTTGGAAATGACCAACTAAAATATGTTGAATTCTTTTGACACTCTACATTAACTTCTTATATTTATAATATGCTATTTTATTGTGTTCAAATTTTCCTAACATTTTCTCTACATATGAATCAGAATTCAAATAAACCAGTACGACCACAAAGAATTTAATGACATTATGTTTGGGGCTGTGTCACCGCGGTACTCCAGGGGTTATGGTCTCGAATTTGGCAGAATTTATTTCCGAAGAGTCATGAGTTCGAGCCCTGCTGCCCCGAAAGACCCACCGCGGAGTGCTGGTTTTTTTTTAAAATCTGGCCAAGGTCTCAAGTCCTCCATTTGGCGTGGTGTGCAAGTTTGGAAAGATAGGTACTAGCTTAGGTGTCTTCCTCCGCATTTGGCCGAGGTTCAAAATTACGAGGTCTGTTGCCAATAGCCTTGTGTTGCTTCTCAGTGCGACGTTGATAAACATTCACAAACATTATATTAAACGCGAATCTCATCAATTTAAACATAAAGCTTCAAATTTATCTCGCATAATCACAAACACAGTATTAAATACATAATCAAAGGGAAACATACGGAAGAATTTTCTGATTGGTCTTCACTAATTTGGTGCATATTGCAATCAGAGCATTGCTAGTTTCTTTATTAAAGTTTCCAGTAGGGAATCGATTTCAGCTATGGCGATAAGTTTAGTTTTGTTTAGTTTCTTATTGACATCACACTGGAAGCAACACGAGGGCTATTGGCGACGGACCTCGTAATTTTGAGCCTCGGTCAAGTGACGAGGACGACACCTGAGTTGGCAACACCCTCTCCTAACTTCCACACCACGCCAACGGGAGGACTTTGGGCTCTGACAGATTTAACGTGCATCAGCCCTGGCTACACGGTGGGTCTTCAGTGGACAATGATCGAACCCACGACTGAATGAAAACCGCCGGTCACGAATCCGAAACCATGACCACTAGGCTACCGCGGCCACTTCAGCTAAGGCGAAATTGAAATGCTAGTGAACACTCCAAATGTCAGTGCATTGGTTGATTTGTTTTCGTCACACTTTCGTCGCACTAGAAGCAACCCAAGGGCTATTGGCGAAGGACCTCGTTAATGCTGAACCTCGATCAAGTGACGAGAATGACACTTGAGCTGGCTTCGCCCTCTCCGAACTTCCACACCACGTCATAGGGTGGGCTTCAGGCATCGAGAGATTTCCCATGCAAACCCCTTGGCCCCCTGGGGGGGGGGCGCATCTTCAGGCGTATCAAGGTTCAAAACCACGACAAACCAAAACAACAGGCCGTAATTCCGCGACCACCGAAATATGAGTGGAAAACTAGATTAATTCCTTGATTTCTTATCTTTAAACCAGAAGTTGTGCTAAAACTTCTTTTGTTTAACAGAAGTTGTGAATAACTGGTGTTGCTGTGTTAAAGAAAATTGATTTCGAAGCCGATTAATACTTTATTATTTAAGAAAACTATTGGTATTACAATTACATTTTATTTTTTGGAATATGTGCAAATTTAAAAGAATATCTCATAAGCATAATTCTAAGCCCAGTTTCGTGAAAGCTGAAAAAAAAGAACACTTGAAAAACGAAAGAAAAAGTCTTGTTATAAACTTTTTTTCAATGGCTCGTGGGGAGGGAAGGTTAAGAGCACATTAAAGCGGGCAACATACAAAGTAGTTTTCTGAGATTAATGTGTGAATACCGAACAACATGCATGTTAGTATTCTGAGATTAATGTGAGGATACCAAACAGCATACATAGTTATTTTCTAAGATCAATGTGCAGATACTAAACAATAGACATAGTTATTTTCTAAAGATCAATGCGCGGATACCAAACAACATATTATGTTTTC
>BMAW01028135.1:85379-133755 GCA_019974015.1 Nephila pilipes | reverse complement strand
GGGTTACGTATTGTTGTCGTTATTGTCATTATACATTAGTTAGTTTAAAGAACAAATCCTTGCATGCCCCAGATGCAAGGAACGGCCTGTTCCGACTTCAGCGTTGTTTTGAATGATCCTGAGCACCACCAAAACGCAACGTCTGACACCCCTGCTGGTGGGCTCAGTCTGCTAACAATCTATCCTGTAATTTTAGCAGCAGTGTTGTTTTCATTCATGGATGCGGAGGGATGCCCACCCACTGGACCTTCATCCTCCACAATAATTTGCCTTCCTCTACCGAACATGCAACCCAACGTTCAACCATTTGTCGAGACCATGACCGCTCAATATACACGTATCTGTAGGCGTTCATGGATGACTAATACCACGTGCCCATTCGTATACGGATACCAGCACGCACCTCCATTGTCAGTCATGCTCAAGCACAATTAGTCTGCTGCTGCACTATTTTCTTTCGCTCGTTTCTGCGTATAGTGTTACCTTTCTTCCACTGACGCATTCTGCCTGCTCGAACCAGCAACAGGTGAATCTTTCGCGGCTGTTTATTCAACGCATTATCACATTGGAAACACAGTTTTTTGATTAATAGTATATTATAAGTATTGAATTGCTGTGCAATTGATTATCATTAGCTGAATAGTATTTGGAATTATCTGAAGGTGTGTATATAATTGAGAGACGAAAAGTTCTCGTGCTGTTCTGATCGTTGATATATAAGCTGTTATTAACTACTGAGTCAATGGAGAGTCACTCATGAACCTGTCTCATACGGGTTGACGAAAATGCAAAGGAGAGATTCTGGGTAGTGTGATTGAATAGTTGTCATCAACAAGTCGCGAATTGCTTGGCTCTCAAATGTATATACACCTCGGACCGGAAGCTCAGCTGAGGTATGTTAACCCTGTCACAGGAGGTTGTTTTTCCAACCCGTAATGGGAGGGTCTTTATTGTTGACCTTGAGAGCCGGTGGCGTTTGGAACTCAATCTTTTTTCAAAAAAAAAATGGCCTGAGCTATTACTGTTATCAACTGGGCCAAAAGAGACTCCCCCACCTGAGTTGTTATTTATATTTTTTAACTCTGTTGTCGTTGTTGAAGAGAGCCGGAATGGCTGTAATGAAAGAGACAGGAAGTCTTGGTGATCATGGTCGGCTGTTTTACCGAGTCATGATTACAGCGTCGATGATATTAAAGAACTGCCATGTAGCCGGGGGGTGATGCCTGTTAACGACGGAGGTCCCAATTCTCCTGAAAGTAGGCATGATGTGGAAACTGAGAGTCACTCTGACTGGGAGGATTCAAAATTATGAGGTAAATTGCAGAGTTCTCAAGAGCCTGAAAAGTGACGCGTTGACACAAAACCAAACCAAACTATTTACGGACTCCGTGTGTGTCGTAGCTGGCATATCACTTGTTGAGGAATTCCATGTGCGGCTGCCTTACACTCACACAGATGAAAGTTTTGCAACGCGGGCATATGCAACCAAGAGCGCCCAGCTGTATTATTATCTAGTGTTCGGTCCAGATCTCCCCTTCAAAGGAGTGGGAGGCTTTCCCACCATATTAGGCGACAGCATTGAGGGGGGAGGTCGGGTGACTTTATGACGGTGGCGGTTTCAAACCTTCAGACTCAAAAGTGAAAAACTTACTGGAAACTTTACACTGCTCATTTCAATTAGGTTATTTAGAATTCCTCGGGATAGTACTTAGACATTTTAATTATGTTGTCATTAGTTGAAGAAATCCACCCCAGATGCAATCAACTTCAACTGGAATAAATGGCACAGAAAAAAAAACTTAAGAATGTTGATTTGGGAATCTGATTACGGATTTCACTAGTGACAAATGTCCCATTGAGAAAGGGTACATATAAAGTGTAAGTAGAGCCGCGTACATTTATAGCGTCTGATTTAACTAATCGCCGTTCATGAGTGGCTCGGTCAACGTGTGTAGGAAGAAGTCGGAATAGTTGTCCTCAGGCGATTGGCGACAAAACTTGGCTACTCTCAGATAGGTCGCCAAATGTGCGTGATCAAGCAACAGAGTATTCTTAGGGTTACCATAACCCAAATCGCCACGCTTAGATCATCATGTAATGTTCCCAAAAGTCAGTCGCTACTCACCTAGGGGATTCCCTATTTTGACGTAACGATGTGCGTCATATAAAGTGCTCTTGAGTCCTTGAAACAATCAATCTTTTGCCGGCTTTTCGATTTCACGTGCTGAAGCCAGGTTTAGATTTAATGATATCGTTACTTTATTCAGCTCGCGAGCAGCCAGGCTCCATCAACTAATTTATCTTGAGACTCTTGGTGGCATACGGGTATTTCACCCTTCCCAAGGATCACAGAAGTTTGTTAAAATAACACTTCAGAGAGTCACCCACGAACGATAATCAATAATATTAGAGCACACTTGAGAAGTTGGTTTCACAAGAGTATGTTCACTTGGGTATAGTGGTGGAGATTGAGGTTAGGGAAGTAAGTAATGACCTTCCTGTTCCATCTAGAAGCTGAGTATCTATGCAGTGTTGGATCATGAATAAAAAGGCCTGCCAGCATGACGTATGTAGAAAATTAGTTGCATGTGTACAAAGAATATCACCCGTGTTTTTCTTTCTTCTGACTATTTTTCCTGTCCCTATACAGCAATCAATGGGATGTAGTATAAGGGATCAAGGAAACAGGTAGGAAGCAAGAAACCCATTCATTTTCTAGATATGGAGTTTGTTTTTTGATTGCTTATTAACGGAAGATTTGAGGAAGCAACCTGAGGATATTGGCAAAATACCCAAGGGTTCCACCCACATTTAGAGCTAAACTGCCATGGGGGAGACAATCACCACCCCTGCACTGTCATTTCATAAAATAAAAAAAAAAACATACAATAAAGGGCAAGATATAACAGTTATTGAAACAAAGAACAACAGGATATTACACAACATGAAAATAAAAGCAACAAAGTGTTTCTACAGAGGTGAGATCAGGTTCTGAATACTTCCATTTTTCATTTGCCTCTTCCTTTCTTTTTTCTGGAATGCATAATTAATCTGTATCTGATTACGCCGAAGATATAATATTTGCTAAATGAATGGCTTACACTTCCATAGAAACTCACGCCTTACAGTCCGTCTGTGACGAAGACTATTGACATCACTCCTGAAGTTTTCAACCTAGAATAAAAGTATAGGACTATATCTGAGTGGATTTTAAAAAAATTTCACCAATCCAACAAGATATTGTAATCTAAATGGATTGGTCACACTAAACTCTGGTACACTGTGTCTTAGTGGCATCAGACTCGAACTTACGACCGACGAAAACAATGCTGACGCGGGTCGGTGATCATAACCAGCACTTTACCTAAAACGTAAATAAAACTACTATCATTTAAATTAATTGTAGCCAAATTAGTGCAAATAGTGACAACTCCCCAGGTACCCCGTCATTTACCACAACCCACTCCGAACCCCAGAAGCCAAAGTCTTAGTAGAGTGATGTTTCTACCCCGTAGAAGGGAAGGAAAGGTTGATCGTCAGTGAGATGGTGGTGTCGAACTCACCCTTTGGGTTCGAAAAAAACTTGTCTAATGCTTTTTGTAGTGTTTTAGAAATTAGACCGAAAGGGATTCTTCTAGTTTGTTTGATATACAACTTTTGTTGCTGAAGAAAGCCGCTCAATTCCAAATGAAAAGCATATGAATTATTTATTTATTAAATTTCTATCTCTCTTCCGTATGGCGGGGCTTTGCTTTGCCACGGTGCAAGCGGCATATGGCTGGCGCGGCGTCGACGCGCGCGGTAGCCGCTTTACGGTGTATGCGCGTTACGGCCAGCGGCGCGCCCAGCCAAACGCATTTGCCGGCTTTAAGCCGCCACTTTTGCAGCGGCATGAAGTTCGTAGGCAGGAAATGTTTGCCTACTGGCTACGGGCAGTAAAGTACCGCTACTTTACTAAAAGGCAAATGCTGTAAATTTCGGCATAAGGCAGCTTTTGTATGCAATGTGCCATTCTGTATCAATGGAACAGGAAATATTATATTCTTGGAATTTAGTATGGAAGGATGAACGTAGAACGATATGAATCTTAGCAAAAGATGCATTATGCAGTACACCACAGACAAACATTTCTATTTGCATTCTTAGATTTTATAATTAATTTGAATAAAAAAAATTAGCAAATGCTATTTTACTGTAAGACTTAATACAAAAATAGGATTTTTCAAAATGCAGCCAGACTTATGTTTTCTTCTTAAATGGCTGAGTAATCAAAATGAATGACTATGGAATTTAAAGAACAAGCGGAACCAAAGAAAGATTCATGAAATTAATTTTTTGAATGAAATAGAGTGTCTGAACAGTTCATCAAGAATAGAAATCAATTCCTAGTGTCAACAGCATCCAAAGGAAACTTCACGGTTTTGTCCGATTAGTCACTCTTGGGACCCTAAGTTTATGTATAGTTGAGACTATGTCGAAAAATGGAATAAATGTATTGCTGATCGGTGAGGGGGGGGGGGGGGGGGATTGTTTTGGCCCGGAGCCCCTTTATGGAAGTCAAGAATGTCAACTTTAAATCTGAGAAAGTATCAGAAAGACTCTAATTCGGTATTAGTGAGATGGGTGAATCTATCTAGGTGTTATCTGAAGAGCAGTATTCTAAATATTTATACAGCAAAATTGATGGAATAAAACATTTGTTTAAGACTTGACTATGTATCCTTGTAGGTTATTTAATTTTTAGAGCAAGTTGCATTTGACTGAATTATGGACAAGCATTTGAATAGGAAAATTTATTCTGCCTCTCACCTACCCTCTAAACCTTACAAATGATCCTGAATTCAGCAGAAACACTATTGTAAGCACTTTATCTTTACGAAAATATCCTTTTATTAAAGCTCATATGATTTGGCCAGGGAAGCAACACGCCAAATGAATTTTACATTTAAAGCTGCACAACTTCGTCTGGGTTGATACCGGTTTCTTATGGCTGAATTGTATACTTTGATCAAGTTCAAAAGCCCAAAAATGAATAAGGCTGTTACATTTTTGCTGTTTTGCATCAGCCTAATGTAACTGATCAGGAACTCGGCAAAACGAACCTTTTATTAATCTGGTTTATTTAATACTTACACAACCCGATTCATCTAAAACCAATAGCCCGAGAAAAAATAATTGATAACCGTTTCACAGAACTCAATAAAATGGTAGACTGATGCCTAGAAAACATTCATATAGATCTTTAACGGATATCCTTTTAATCTTGATTTTGCAACCAGAGCACCAACAATTTTTCCTCTGAAACGTAAAACGCATAAAAAAATTGACCTTGAATCAGACCAATGTGAATGATTTCCATGCTCAGAACAAACAGTATGAGAGTCAACAGTAGCGTAAAAAAGGAAAGTAATTGCTTTATGTTTGTGCTAAAGACGAAGTATTATCATATGCAGGTATTAGTCTAGACCTTTATCTACATTTTCACAAAATTAAGTTATTTAAACCAATTGTCTAATTTAATAGAAATTTCTATTTGCTAAACTGTCTGTTTATAGCAAAACTGAACGTTGAATTTAAAAGCCAGTGTCACAAAAACTACTAGCTATTAAAAGTTGTGAAGAACTAAGGTTACTATGAAGAAGGAACAGTATTCCGAAACTGTTTAATACTCTCTATTATAATGAAAATATTGGTATATACACTTTCATTTGTGAATACGAGGCCTAAATTTAAAAAAGGCTATCGATTTATGCTCGTATTTCTAAGTTTGACTTGATAAAAAACTAGAAAAGAAGTTTGAAAAAATAATGAATGAATCTGATTATTAATTTTTTAATTGGGTCTAAAGGATAGTAGAGACAACGCTTGTACCAAATAACATAATTCAGGTTCTGAGGTCAATCAACCAGTGTATTACAAGCAAAACAAAATATTAAGGAAAGTAGTTAAATATTTTCTGTATTAAATCTCATGATAAATTTTACCAAGTTTTTATTTTTAATCAATGATGTTATCATCCCCGCTATCAACAACTTTTTGCCATCTTAGTATGTAAAATTTTCAATGCCGGATCGACAAAAAATCATTGGTTTTGCGGCAAACATTTGAGATATGATTTGGGCATCATCGGAATTTTTTTCAAACTTTTTTTGCCGCTAAGAAAATGGGTTAGAGATCGGACGTATCAGAACTGATGGCACAATATCGGGCACGTAGAGGGAGTGAAATTCTCCCATCCCAATTCATTAATTTCTATTCCAGGTTTACACTTCAAAAGACGTTTTTGTATGTTTGATGAATATTCGCGTCATTCGTATATCTGAAGTGCTGAAAGTGAAATATTTTGAAATATTCGAAGTGAAATGTTTTGAAGTGCTAAACTTGACAAACTGTGAAATGACCTTATCAGAACAATTGATCTGAGTAAATCAATCTTCAATTGAAAAGTGCCCATAGACTGTCAACTCACAGAAAAAGTGTTATTTTGCAACACGATAATGCAAGACCGCAAAGTCCAACAACACAGGAAAAAATAAATTGGGATAGGGAAGCATTGTTCTCACCCCCATTTTCATCCGATCTTGAGCCATTAGATTTCCATTTATTCCCGATCAAGCAATATTTTCTCAGGCAAAAAAAATTTTGAAAATTTGATACGTCCAAACTACTATACTCCAGATATTATGTTAAAACCCAACAATTTTTTTTTTTTTAGTATCGATCCGGCATTGAAAAAATTTGAAAACTAGATTGCAAAAGGCTGATTACATCATTGTTAACAAGGCTGATTATATCATTGACTCAAAATAAAACTTGTAAAAATTTAACTGCTTGAATTTAATGTAGAGAAACGACATTACTTTCTCCTGGTCAAATTCTAATATAAACGAGACTTTAAAAGACTTTTCTGAAAATACTACTTCTCCAAATTTAATACACCGACGTTATTTCTCTATGCATCCTTCTTTAATATCATTAGAAAGTTTTTAATGTATTGAAGTCTTTTATCTATGCATAATAGTGAACTCCCAATACGGTATGTTCTGCATGGAGCTAATTGAGCAGTAAATCTACTTCTTCATTCGGATGAAAACATTTCCCACACCTGCGACTACTTTGAGGAGTCCAAATAAATGGTAGTTCAGATGATGTTCAGGTCACAAGGATGATGTTTTAATGTAGTTCAGAGAGTTTTTGTTTTCCTTGAGCTATATTAGTTGTGTTGGTTTTCCCTTGTCCTGGAATTAAATCGACGTTTTAGAGCAGGATGGAGAACAGGGCAGTCGCTCATTACATGTGGCCCCAGAAGAGGCTTCTTGTGCAAGTGTGGTCCAAGAGACAGCCAGAAAAATCCAAAGAACTAAGATTTCTTCGACGTTAAATCATTCAAAACAGAAACATTTGCAAGGTAAACGGAAGGTAATTTTTAATATTCCATTTATTAAGAAAGAAGAAAAATGCTTAAGTGTTTCAAATTAGGATCCTCTGTAAAGTTTGGATACCAAGATTTTTTAAGACTTGGTGAAAAATTTTAGCACAAATTCATCTGCTCAGAGGACAGTATTAGCTGAGTTTTCCTTCCCAGATGGCTGCAAAGGTCTCTATAATGAAGGAATTTGCTTAAGAAAAGTGACTGAAAATATTTCGAAATTAATATTAATTAGCAGTTGTATAATAATAAATACAGTAGATACACACAGTAATGTAAATAACTGTTGTTAATTCCTAAATCAGCTAATTTTGTTTCTGTATTTTTGGTAGGTTGAATACTTTTGGTTAAATTATGAGAATGCTTTTAACTGTAAAACCAATCTGTATAGTTGGAAAAACGTGCATTGAACCACTTGCTAGTGTTTTTCTCAAACATACGCTGCATATCTGATCTTGGGGCAAATAAAATCTTAATAATGCATCCGGAACTGGTTAATAAGTAATCCAATTTCTTTTTTGCATCATGCAGCCTAATTAAATTAAGTCTATGCTATATTCACTATCGTGGAAGTCGCAAGAATCGTGACTGATGGGAAAGAATAGTTCTTATTTCATCACTGGCTGAAATTGACACTGCACCTGGGAGCAGCTGTGGTAGATTAAACTTATTGAACAAGTGGTCAGATCACAGACCTTGTTAGGAATGTTTAATGATGAGATGGATATCTTCTGATTTACAAGTTTTTTTTGTCTGATGAAAAGTACCTGCATGTTTGGAGAAATTTGTTGCAAATGTTATCTACATTTGGGTCTACATATATTTTTCCAGGAGCAGTAACCTTTGTTTATGATTTATCAAGAATAAATATAGAAGCTCTACATTATTACATTAATCCTTGTAGGTTGTGATGGAATAGCAACAAGCAAAAAATCACTCCAGATTAAAAAAAAATATCTTAAGTGTGATAGGATTAAATTTTACTCCATTAAAATACTAATTTTAAAATTAAATGTGATTACGACAAAAGAGGAAATGAAATCAGCACAAAAAATAAATGGAATAAAACTACTCACTATTTTTTTTAATTTGTATTTATTTGATTTTATGGTAAATTTACACCCTTTCTGAAATGCAAAATTGAACAATGAATGCACTATTTTAAAAGATTGTTCTGTTACTATTTTCGCTTCCATAGTGGTTCGAGCCAAAAAAACATATTCACCTACATGTTATAGACGAAAGTTGTACTAATATTTCTTTTGGGATTCGCTATAGAACCCATTTGGACCAATATACTGTTTTATCCTCTCACAAAAAAAAAAAGTTCATTGAAGTAGCCTCTTAAAGAAGACACGTTTGTCTTGAAAAAAAAAAAATGACCCACTCAAAAAACCTATGGATCCTAAAAAAAGTAGAATGAGCTCTCCAGCAGAGAACCAATTTTACCACTCTATTGAAGGAGTTTTCTGCTTTGCATGCTTATTCCATTTTTTTGAAAACTTAATTTGTTCTAGGATTTAGACTGAATAAATGAACATTTAAAAGTATAAAAATCGTTTCGTCCATTATTTAAATTTTAAATAACTTTCATGTTTACTTGGGCAAAATGGATAAAAATCGATTACCGCTATTTAAAACGTCATATTTATAACTGATCCACTTTCATAGTATAGTATTGAAAACTCTCTTTGTCAATGCAAGATCAAAGTTTATTGGAATAATCATTTTATTGATCTTACACTATTTGAAGTTTTCATTTATTTCATACAATATATAACCATTTTGCAGTGTCCGATTTAAATATGGGGGGAAAATTTTCTTCAAAACTCTACATTATAACCAAGTATTTTAATGTGTTCTTAATTTTTTTAACATTTTCTGCATTCTTTATCAGAATTTAAACTAACTAGCATCACCCAAAAAAGATTTGAATAACATGCATACGAGGCTAATGATTGAAATAACATGTTATGTAAGAGGGGGAGAGATTTCGCCTGATTTCCTCAGATAGGTCATTCTGGGGAGAATCTGTCTGCATCTTTTATATTAATTTATGTGATTTAAAGGTTTGTCATCAATAGCATGTCCATAACTCTCATTGAGTGTGATTCAAAGGTTCGTTACCATACTCAGTACGTTTATAGCTGTGATGAGTAAGGATTTAGCTGTCTGTTATTAGCATTATTATTATAGCGCTACTGGTTGTGATTTAAAGGTTTGTCACCAGAGTCACGTTATAACCCCACTGAGTATGATTCAAAGGTTAATGTTTAGTAGCATGTTTACAGTTCTAATGATGTGGATTGATTATTAAGAAGGTAGTAAGGTGTACTTGAAGCAAACACGAGGGCACTGGGCGACGGACCTCGTAATTTTGGAGGCTCGGTCAAGTATTTGTATGACACTCTGATATGTTACCCTATTTTTCCACCCCTGCCAACGAGAGATCTTTTGAGTCCGATATATTTAACGTGTATCAACTCAGCCACAAGGCGGGTTCCATGGCATTGTGACCTCGAACCTTCGAAAAAAGCCAACCGCGAGTCCGCCGAGACCACTCATAGGCTACCGAAACTGAGTCTGATTTGAAGGTTCGTCATCAGTAACCCTGCTTATAGAGATATTTATGTATCTGTGCGTTCATCACCAGTAGCCATTTAACACATGGATCAATAAGTCCTAAGAATGTGTGGTCGTTTTTTTTTTTAGTGATTTCCTTTCAAAACGCACCAGCAAGTCAATATAATAATCACTGTTGATCGATTGACTTTTCGGAGTGTAGTCAATGAAAATCACGCCATGCGTATCCCAAAAATCAATGCTAGATCTGCCAGCGACTACAGGCTTTCGACGGCTGCCAGCTGTGCGCCACTGCTGCTTCGACTCTGGAGTGTAGTGATATCCAAGTTTCGTCCATGTCACGTGAATCGACGCAAGAATCTTTTTTATTGCGAGTAAATAAAGATAAACAGCTTGAATCATCGACCTGTTGCTAGCTTTTGTTCCATCGAAAGCACCTGCGGTGTTCCACTTGAAAAACCTTTTCATGCCTTGCCAATTTTCATGAAGCTGATAGTAACATGCATCTATTATGATAATCTGTGTCATCTCAGCAATCTCACGGAGCTTCCACTTTATGATCTTTCATTATAATTTTTGTCACTTCACTCACATTTTCCGGTGTAACGGCTTCTACGGCCCGGCCTGAGTTGCTCTATGTCATTTGTGTTTTGGTTCGACTATCGTTTAAATCCTCTTGCAAACCACCGACAAATCGTTGCTTTGATGGACAAGAGTCCGGGTAACATTTTTCAATCCATTGTTTTGCTTGCACGGTGTTTTTTACCCATTAAAACAATGTTTTATCAGAACACGACGAAACCCGGTTTTTTTATCTTACAAACTACAAACTTTACTCCAACCTCGATAACTCAGCTGTTTCTGGTCCGATCGATCACAAAATTTTGACACGTTTCAGCAAAGGTTAGTACTCTAAAAGACCGGTTACTGGTTTTCTTACTACGAGCGCCATCTCTGGTTAGTCCCCGGAACTTATTGATCCATGTGTTGAGGTATCTCTAATGAGTGTAGTTCAAATTAATTGTTACCTCATCACAACAATGTTAATTCGAAAAAAACCAATCAAAACGAAGATCACCAAATTGAGAGTTTAATACAGGTCAGCCATTTGACATTCATATTTGACCTAATGTCAATAATGCTACATTATATATGCATCATTCTTATTTGTTTTAATTATATAAACTTTACTGTTATTCTTATTGTCAAATACGCACACGTTTGTTGTGTAACTTTGTTCAAGTTAAATATTTAAAAGTTTTTTTCTCATACTTTAAAAGCACCCAATTGAGCTGAATTTTTCATACATTGATTGTTTCGGGATGACAATATGATAATTCTTAATAATAGTTAATTAAAATTAATTGAGATTGGAAATTAATTATTATCTTAAGAATTAAATTTACGCCAAGTCTCTAAATGTTCAAATTGTCGCAACAATAAAAAAAATAATGCATAAAAATGAATGTACAAGGTAGCCTGCACCATATTAAGCATTTGGTTTTAAATGCTGTCAATTTTAATGCATTTTGAATTCTTTACTTTTTTTTATATGCCTTCCAATATCGGTTCACTTTACATGCTCTCAATTAAGCCAAAAATTTTAATTTTTTTGTGATGATGAATTTGATAAATTTTATAAACTCAAATAATAGCCAAATTCTTAAACTAATTATTGAATAAATTCAATGGACGAACGTTCTTTTGTTCTCTTAAAATCATGGTGTACTATGTTACCAACGTAGAAATTTGAAAGAATACCTATTAAGAACTCGATTTTACCTAAGCTTATTTTTAGGATCTTAGAGAGTAACAGGAACATGGTGGAAAATTCAACTGATACTATGCTTATTCAAACTCTTAAAAATTTATCTTGGATGCCAAGACATATATAAAAAAATGTCTATTCTTATTTTTTTAAATAAAAAGTATCGTTTATAATTGATGCCACATCTTCATATTGAAAAAATACCAATATGTAATGTAAGTTTATGTGTAATAACTGCTTCAGAAATTCAATGGGCTTTAGTGAAATTGAATAACTTAAATCGTACGTAAATTCTCCATTTGGAAATGACCAACTAAATATGTTAATTTTTTTGACACTCTACATTAACTTCTTATATTTATAATATACCATTTTATTGTAGTTCAAATTTTCCTAACATTTTTCTACATATGAGTCAGAATTCAAACAAATAGTATTGACCTACAAAGAATTTAATGACATTATGTTGAGTTGTGTCACCATGGCAATTCAGGGTCAAGATCATGAATTTGACAGGATTTATCTCGACAGCAATGAGTTTGGAGGCCTTACTGCCCTGAAAGACCCAACTCTGCAGAGGAATCCTAAATCTGCCAAGGTCCTCAGTTCTCGATTTTGCAAGTGAGCAAGTTTGGAGGCAAAGAGAGAGAGGTGTTTGTAGGCTCAGGTGTCTTCCTCCAGATGGTTGAGGGTTCAAATTGATGATACTGTTGCCAATAGTCTTTGTGTTAAGCCAGTGCGACGTTGATAAACATTCACAAACATTATATTAAACGCAATCTCACTCAATTTTAAACATGCTTCAAATTTATCTGCATAATCACGGACACACAGAAGTAAATACATAATCAAAGGAAACACACAGCACTTTCATCGGTCTTCTTTAATTTGGTGCAAATTGTAATCTGGAGCATTGCTAGTTTCTTTATTAAAGTTTCCAGTAGGGAATCTGATTTCTAAAGCTGGTGCATGTGATAAGTTTAGTTTTGCTTAGGTTTCTTATTGACATCACACTGTAGGCTAACACGAGGGGCTGGCGACGGACCTCGCAATTTTTGAGCTCTCAATATGGACGAGGATGACACCTGAGTTGGCAAGACTTCCTAATCTCCACACCACGCCCACGGAAGGACTTCTTAATGACAGATTAACGTATCAGCCCCATATAATAATGGTGGGTCTTCAGTGGGATACGATCGAACCTGCGACTGAAATAGAAAACCCCGGTCACGATCCGGAAACCATGACCACTAGGGGCTACTGCGCTACTCAGCTACAAGGAATTGAAATGCTAGTGAACACCTAAAATGTCAGTACTGGTTGATTTGTTTTGCCACTTTCTGTCGCACTAGAAGCAACCCAAGGGCTATTAAGAAGGGACCTGCATGTTGAAACTGACTCAAGTGATTTGAGAATGATGGTTTGAGCTGGTTTCTGCCTTCTCCGAATCCCTCACACCACGTCATAGGGTGGCTTCAGGCATCAGAGATTTACATGCAAAAAACATTGGTTAAGGGTGACTTTCAGGCGTATCAAGGTTCAAAACCGAGAAACCAAAAAACAATTATGGCCGTAATTCACCACCGAAATATGAGTGTGGAAAATCAGATTACCTTATGATTTCTTTGTCTTGAAACCAGAGTTAGCAAACTTCTTTTGTTTAAGAAGTTAGAATAATCTCTTGGTGTTGCTGTGTTAAAGAAAATTGATTTAGCCGATTAATACTTTATTATTTAAGAAAACTATTGGTATTACAATTACATTTTATTTTATGGAATATGTGCAAATTTAAAAGAATATCTCATATAAGCATAATTCTAAGCTCAGCTCGTAGAAAGCTGAAAAAAGAACACTTGAAAAACGAAAGAAAAGTCTTGCAGGAACTTTTTTTTCAATGGCTCGGGGGGGGAGGGATAAGAAGAGCACATTAACGTAAGTAAATATACAAAGTGATAGTTTTCTGAGATTGGACAAAATATTCGAACAACATGCATGTTAGTATTCTGAGATTAATGAGGATACCCAAACAGCATACAGGTTATTTCTAAGATCAATGGTGATTACTTAACAACAGACATAGTTATTTTCTAAAGATCAATGCGCGGATACCAAAACAACATATTATGTTTTCTAAAGATCAATGCGCGGATACCAAACAACATATTATGTTTTCTAGATTAATGTGTGGATACCAAACAACATGCAAACTTGTTTGGAGACTAATTGCATTGACACCAACAGCATGCAAAGTTGTTTTGAGATTAATGTGCGGATATCAAACAACATACAAACTTGTTTTTCAGATTATTGCAGTGGATAATTTAACAACATATTAATTTATTGTTTTCTGAGATAAATGCAGGTACCAAATAAGAATCTTAGTTGTTTTCAAGATAACTGACATATGATACCAAACAACATAGTTATTTCTAAGACTTCAATGTAACCAATATTCAAGGATCAAATTTAAGTTGAAACTCTTTTTTAAAGTTCTTATATGAAAATACTATTGACCAAAATTTCGTCTACTATTATTTTTTTCTATGAATCCTCTTTAATACCTACATATTTACATTTAACGTATTGGGAGTTTTTTTAAAAACAATTTGTATGAGAAAATAAATAGGTAGTGTGTACGGAGCCATTTTGTCGAAAATTCTTCGCTTCTTCATCGATCTAACATTTCTCCCCCAAGCTTCTTTGAAGGCTCCTGAATGTTAGTTCATTGCGGTAAGCTCAGACAACAGGAGAGGGTTGGAATGTCAATTGCAGTCTCTCTGTAAATTTTCTTTTGTACCAAAATGAGCTGTAGTTCATCTTGGTAATGTCCTGAGTAGATAACATCGTGCAGAAATTTCAGTGGAACGTTTTGGGAGCTTATATGTTGCTTCCTCAGTCTTCTCCAAAAAGGTTCTAATGGAATACTGTAATAATTGTATGTATCCTGGCAATGAAAATTATCGGCGTAATATCATGATCTTTAGAGGCAAGGATTCGACGCTGTCTGGTCGATTTATTCGCATTATATTTCAGTAAGAGTATTCTGGTATATTACAAAAAAGCTGTTAGTACTAAAGAGACACGGGAACATTGGACTGAGGAAAGCATTCTTGCTAGAGAAATAAAAAAAATATTTTGCGCATTGTACTAGATTCCGAAATGTTGGTGTGTGCCATTTTAACTTTTGAATCATGCTGGGGAATTTAATTGTACTTTACTTGCATTTGACTTGTATTTACGATGATGACACATGAGTAGGGAGTATGAGATAAGTCGCAACGGTCTTTCTTTCCAAAAGGCGAGGTTCAACAAAAGGGTCAATGGAAGGGGAAAAGCGATAGAACTGATTACAAGTTTAAAGACCTTCTTTAAAATAACCGACCTGTCTTGCCTCATGAAAGAAAAATGGGTGTTAGTCCTAAGTATAATTATGAAGGTAAACCGAAAGTAAGTTTTGCCATTTTTTTTCGCACGGAAACCTTTACAGCCCCTAAAAAAAAAAATTTCCAAGAATAAACAAATCTGCGCCATCGTGAACTATGACCTTGCACTATTTTTTCAACATGAAGGTACTGACACTGAGACATGGTCAGTAGCGTGCAAGCAGTTTGAAGAAACCACTCTGGTAAAACTCGGTGCCCCGGTGATGCAAGGAATTGTCACACAGCTTCTGCTCTCTCTCAGCATTGTTTTGATAGGCCTCAGCACGACCAATATGCAGTGTAGAGCATCAAGTCTGACTCCGTTATACGCCTATCCGCCAACATCATGTCCTGTACTCTAGTAGTAAGCATTATTCTTAGGGATGTGGAGGATCAATGACCTTCATCTCCACACTCTACCTTCCATCACTGAACATGCAATACCAGCGTCCAACCATTTGACGAGACAGACCTGTTTACTTCATTTACAATCTGTAGTTCAAAGACGGACACATTTGTCCTCGTGCCCATTCATCCGGATAACACAGTACGCACTTCATCATGCCGACCACGATGCTAGAACACGTCTATCTGCCATCATGATTTCTACTCGAATAATCTTGGGTACTCTGGCCTGCTGCTACTCTTTTTTGTCGTACTGCGCTTGCGTTATCTCGTCCACTGACCCTACTTCTGTTATTGAACCAGCTTTTAGTTTAGTTTAGTTTTATTAACGTCGCAATTAGAAGCAAATTACTGAGGGCTATTATGATGGACTCGTAATTTTAAACTACGGTCAAGTGACGAGACACAATTCCGAGCTGGCACCCTCTCCTAACATCCAAAACCACGCCAACGGGAGGATTTTATAAGCCCCGAAACAGGATGAATGTGCATTTCAGCTCCCGCTACACGGCGGGTCTTTGGTGGCTGGGTGATTGAACCTATGACTGAATGAAAAAAAACCAAGTAGCCGCTATCACGACCTTTGACCACTACTAGGTTACCGCGGTCTTACTATTGGAAACCGTTGTGCAAATGGATGACTTCTAATTTATGTTTTTTTTTCTTTCATCTGAAAATTTTCTGTTCCTTCCAAAAAAATGATGAAACTACTGAAACATCCTCATACTAGGCGATACTAAGTGGTATTTAGAAAATACAATTTTATAAGTCCGATAATACGATCTAATTATGAAGAAGAATTGAATTTGTGTAATAAATACGTGTTGCGGTTAACTAAACTTATTTTTGTTTCTGAGCGTTACTAGTAATAATCACACTAAGAATTTTTTTTCAAACCTTCTATACTTCCTTTTCTTTGCACAAAAAATGAGTTTCGTGCCAAGACGTTGAGTAAGTAGCTCAATGGTATCTGTTTTTGACGACAAGTGGTGTTGCTAAATCAAGTTGAAGTTACTTTATGTGCTGCCATCTGTTTGCAAACGTGCCTAAGCAAATTTGATGTTGATTCGTTGCCAGATTAGTCGTACTTGTTAGATATTTGCGAAAATCAAAATTTGATTGTACGTTATTACTCATTTACGAGTTGTCAATGTGGATTAAATCTAAATTCACACATTCATGGAAATCGCTATCAATCAAATTTATGGGTTGTTGTTTCTAATCATCTGGTTTCAAATCCAACGGGCTAGATCAGATCCATGAGGCCCCCCAACACTCAAAAAAAAGCCTAAGACGCCTTTAATAAATGTTGCTCTATATAAGGACGGTATATAAGGATTGATAACAAAGATATCGTCGGAACCAAGGGAGCGACGGAATTTATGACAAAATGATTTCTAGAAAAATGCTGAAATCTATCATTCGAAATCTCGACTGGGGAAAAAAAAAGTTGCGGACTTTTTCTTGAATTTCCCTATGACCTTACACTTGACCGGATGAGGCTAAGCAAATACGGAGTGCAAGATACGAATGATCGATAATTTCGTCCATGGTCGGTATTATCTGATTGAACTGCCGGAGGAAATGCCGCTGCAAATCTGTCAGATATACTCAATCTGCCGTAAACTGTCGGAGTCAGCTGGAAGTGTAGAGTATTACTTGGAGGTTTGCTCGTAGTATGAACTTGTCAAATGGTGAGCTGAACGTCGCCAGACACAACTCTGTGTCATTCCTAGTGCTGGGCTGTTTTTTTGTTCCTGTATCTGTACCAGTTTAATCCAGCCTAGTGCCATGTTTCTGCTTCAGCTTACTGTGCAAGCCCTGCTACCTGTGTGTCATCTGAATATTAGAATAGCGTGATTTACATCCTCCTCCGTGTGGATTTGATTTTACTCGCACACCATACGCAATTGAGAGATTTTTTGTAATAATATCTAATGCTCGTTATTCTCGTCAATCTCTAATCTCTTTTCGTCTCTCTGCCCGATTCAATTAAACTCTTCGTGTATGAAATAGCCAGTACTTCATGAGTCTTTGTTCTTCACACACGCACAAAAAAAAGATAGTGACCGAATTCAAATATTGCAGTAAAATAGCCACAAAGGGAAAAACTCATGATAACCCCGTAACAAACTGATGCCATACGTGAAGGGATATCATGCCGGTTTTCTCATCGCGAAATTTTGCCTGATCAAATGATCAAATTAGATAGAACAGTAGAAACAAAATTGAAAAATGGATAGTGTGTATTTGACAAAAAAAAAAAAAAAAAAAAAAAGGATTGAAGTCCAGGAACAAAAGCTTTGATAACATTATACGATGTGCGCTATGAAATAACGAAACTGAAACTGTAAAATATTTTATTTTGATGTCATACATATATTTACTTATTATCACTAATATACACTCTCCTCTCTATTCTCAACGTTCCATGCGAATCTTCCATTGATCGAAGTAGTGCAGGAAGTCTTCTGTCAGTCTTTCTGGCCTGCGTACCGCTTTTATTGCATAGCTTCAATGATTCAAATCTTGTTCCTTTTAATGGCGATTTCCAGCCTAAGAAAAAACAGGTAGATGTCGTTTGGCAAGATCCGCAGAATAAGGCGGATGGTCTAACACTGGGATGCTGTGTCATTGTAGAAACCTCTTGATACAACAATACGAAATGAGCCGGTTCCATGTCTTGATGGAAAATTTTGCCGTATGATTCTTTTTCGGATTTCTACACTCTACAGCAATCAAAATTGAATACTTAACCGAAGGTCAAATCGAACCAGATTACTGCTTTTTTAGAGTTATTGGATTTGTTTTAAGTGGAAAGGCACTGGCTGGGAAATCATCTTCAGCATCTTCTCTTCGAATTCTTAAAAACTCTTAAAATAGAACACGTGATTAACATTCATTGTCAAGGCACTTCTTTCAATAAATTATAAATTTCAGCAGCAATTGTTCCAGAGTTTCATGTGAAATTTCAAAGCAATTCATTGCTCACTTAGCACTTTTCCGTCGAAACAAAAAATAAATACATAGTAACAAAACCTCATGCGAACTATTTAACTACGGGTGTAAACGTGTATTTACAATAGAAGCACTGCATTCGAAAGAGAAAAGTCACGCTAAACAGCTGTCGCTTTTCTTGCGTACTTCTCCTGTAGCCGCATAGTCTCGTTATTTTATTAGCCACCACTCGCACATCGAACTTTTTTTTATCAAACGCTTATTACGGATTCGAATGAATAACCAATTATTGTATGCCTATTAACTGTTGCTGCCGAACACTATTAAAAAATAACATTCTTATACTTACTTTACCAATAGAATGAATTTATTGTTAAAAAAAATTTTCGGATATGACAAGTATCGAATCGCTTCTGGAAAGTTTACAGTTTTATGCCTTAGTTTCCTTTAAGTCCCAATAATTACTTAGAAAGGAGGCCTAAATTTATCCCCTTAAATTTAGGCACCCGCCTTCTGCCATTTGATTTCGTTTGGCTGAATGTTAATCCTAGGAATTTCGATATTCGCTCAAATTCTTATTATTTGATCTATTTCAATGAAATAAAGTTCATCTGAAAGAGCAAAATAATGAATGTCTTGGTGAATTACTTTATTCCTCCGATTTTTAAAAATATTTTCATCCCTATATTTTAATGATTCATGCTATTTGGTTTTGCGGTCTTTTGAAAAAATATATTAAAATATTTTAATAATGGAGTGAAAAATATAATCTCTTTAACTTCATTATTTTTACATTTCTCAGATGCACTTAATTGCATTCAAATAGATAAAATTGTGAAGATTTTGAGAACCGCAGTCGAAATTCTGCTGGACAATATTACGCTCACGAAATCAAATGGCCTTTCTTCGATAAATCTAGAATGTTACCTTCATTCTTTAAAAGCTTGTTAAACTATAACAGCAGACTTAACCTAACGTTGTACACCGATGATAATGAATTATTTAAAATGACTACATAGAATACACATATTTTCCTTTGATTCTTGTGTCTCATAAAAGTGATAAAAAATAATAAATAACAAACTGAAGTCGGTTGATATTTCTTATTCAACCAGATTCTAAATAAATTATTGCGTCTTGTTAAAACCTGCCACACTTTCAACATCGATGCAAAACATAATGGGAAGCCTTCCAGCCCGGTGAAACACGTCTGGAAGATATTGAGTCGCGGAACTTTGTGCTGAAATGTCATTCATTGCTATCTCGGTTTGTGACCGCCCCAAATGTGCCCTTAGGTTGATTTTAGGAAAGCATGCGTATTTCATGCTCACTAACCAGTTGACCATGTTTTCGAAATTTCACCCAATCAGTTAAAAAAAAGCAATGCATGGCTTACCGCATAGCGTGCGCGGCGCACAATGGCAAAAGCGTTTCGCTTTACAGGCGCTGCGTACAAAGCGGCGCATGCCGTTTTAAAAGCGGCGCGCAAAGCGACGCGGCATGTAAAGCAAAATAGCCGTGCGCTGCAAAGGCGCGCATTTTTCGCAGCTGGCCAAGGTGCGTATGGCGTTTTAAAGCAGGCAGCAGCGCTGGTGCAGGCTGTGCCGTATTTAAAAGCGGTTTTGCAAAATGCAAAAAAAGCGGCGGTGCTTGGCTGCTTTTAAATTTTCGTAATTTGCTGAAATATATCAAACCTGAAAGAGATTCAATCTTAGCAAATAAGACTGATATAGTGTATTATTTACTTATCAAGTGATGATCTGAACCCGAAAATTGCTCCTGTCTTGGCAAATGACGATATGCATTACCTAAAATTATTTTCTGGGTACGTCACTGTTATTGGCGGGCCTTCGAGTCTGTCAGAAAATGCCTATCGGAAACGTTCTGGAAACAAGATATTTATAGAGACAAAATTTGATATGAAAGTTTTGCTATTTGGTTTATTTCTTTAGCGTTTATCGCTTTCTTTGACTGATACAAATAAGTTTGTAGAATTTATTCAGTAATTTTCGTTCAGTATGGTGTTCAGTGAT
This sequence comes from Nephila pilipes, assembly GCA_019974015.1. Lineage (NCBI taxonomy): Eukaryota > Metazoa > Arthropoda > Arachnida > Araneae > Nephilidae > Nephila > Nephila pilipes. The sequence continues at coordinate 113,157 of BMAW01028135.1, read as the reverse complement.
TCAAACTAAATGATAAGGATTTCACTTTTTATAGCCTCTCTTCTTCTTTATATACACATCATAGCGCCTCAGAACTTTCTTCACGTATGAGACATGTTCCATTATCCTGAAAACTTGAAGTCCAAACGTTCTTTTGTTATGTATTAAAGGATACACAAAATGTTTCTAAAATATTTTATCTATGAGCATAAAATTTGCTATTCTTTTATATATAAAAATGTTCTCATATTTTAATAATCTTTTAACTTATATTAAGCATAACTGATTGATTGATTGGTTTCTTCACCGTCGCACACCAGAAGCAACACGAGGGCTATTGGCGGCAGATGTAATTTTGCACCTCAGTCAAGTGACGATGACACACTTGGAGTTGCGCCTCTTTTCCAATTTTCCACACCATGCCAATGGGAGGATCTCTGAGCCTCAGTAGATTGGACGACGATTCTATTTCTGATTAAGCCGATGTGGCGCTTAATCTGTCGAAGCTTCAAATCCTCCCTCATGTAGCGTAGAAGTTAGAGAGGTGCAGCTGCCAGCTCAATGTCGTCCCTGTCATTTGACCCGTATACAAATCTCTACGAGGTACGTCGAATGGCCCTCGTGTTGCTTCTTCGAATTGCGGATTGGATTAGTTATTAAAGCTTCAACGGGTTACTGATCGGGTCAATAGTTATGTCAAGGCCTGAGCCCACCTCAACGAAAACAGACAGCAGGTCGGGGTTCATGACCATGACCACTAGGCTATCGCACATCATATTAAGCATAAATTAAGGAGTTTGAGTTATTAAAGAATCCAAAAAATATTTTTCGAGCTTTGAAGTCGTGTTCTTTTGAGTGCAAAAAATTCCAATGACTTTTATTATAAAAATTTCAATATAAATACTAAACTATTTTTTAAAATAAAAAATCTCTACGAGATTTTTTAATGTTTATCAAGAAATGGAATTTTAAAGTTTTATATTTTTCTAAACGTGAAATCTGAATACCAAGGAGTAATTTTAATGTACAAAAAAAATTCTTCTGTTAAAAAAGGAATAATCGAACCAAAGAGCCAAAAGGTAAGAGAATACCCACTGACTATAGAAATACAGGTTCCTTTAATAGAAAAAATGAAGCACCAGAAAATCCACATGGATCAATAACTCCTGAGACTAACCCAGAGATGCAGCTCTGTAGTAAACCAGTAACCAAGTCTTTCTAGAGTACTAACCTTTGCTTGAAACGTGTCAAAATTTTAAGTCGATCGGACCAGAAACAGCTGAGTTATCGAGGTTGGAGTAAAGTTTTGTAGTTTGCTTAAAAAATTTAAAAAACCGAGTTTCGTGTTCTGATAAAACATTGTTTTTTAATGGGTAAAAACACCGTGCAAGCGAAACAATGGATTGAAAAATGTTACCCGGACTCTTGTCCATCCAAAGCAACGATTTGTCGGTGGTTTGCCGAGTTTAAACGTGGTCGTACCGACACAAATGACGCGGAACGCTCGGGTAGACCTGTGGAAGCCGTTACACCGGAAAATGTGAGTGAAGTGACAAAAATTATAATGAAAGATCGTAAAGTGAAGCTCCGTGAGATTGCTGAGATGACACAGATATCATATGGAAGTGTATTTACTGAAAAAGGTTTTTTGAAGTGAAGTGAAAAAGGTTTTTTCCAAGTGGGTGCCGCGATTGCTTTCGATGGAACAAAAACAGCAACGAGTCGATGATTCAGAAAGCTGTTTATCGCTATTTACTCGCAACAAAAAAAGATTTCTTGCGAAAAAAAAGGAAAAAAAAAAAGAAGAAAAAAATTGGGGGGGGGGATTTTTTTGGAAAAGCGTTGGAACGATTGTATCACCCTAAAAGGTGATTAACAAAAGGTGTTATGTTGATGAATAAAAAAAAAATTTGCAAAAAAAAATGTTGTTTTCAATGTTAGACTCGGGAGTTATTGATCGATGTGTTAGAAAACAGTCTTATTTGAATATTTTTTGTTGCTTGTGTTAAATAACTGCTTACAGTATCTATTTACAAACTTTTATTTAACTTGTTATGTTCATATGTAAAAAAATATCTTTCCAGTGCAAAGTTTGTACTCGAATGTTAACACTCTTCCTTTCATCCTATCGAACAGAAATTTAGCATATTCATTTTTTCTCCGATGACAGTACAATACTATGTTATTCTCAAGCAGCGATGGATTCAGAGGTACCTAAAAGCTAGGACCTTGCACTTTGTGCTCAAAATTTAATCCCATCATCCGACCGACTACAGACCCGCCGTGTAGTGGAGACGATGTATGCATTATCTGTCAAAGCTTCAAATCCTCCCTTTGGCGTAGTGTAAAGTTTGGAGAGAGAGGTGTCAGATCAAATATCGTCCTCGTCACTTGACCAACGTACAAAATTACGACATTAGTCTGCAATAGCTCTCTTGTTTCTTCGAATAGCGGATTGGATTGGTGTGGACTAGTTAGGGCTTGGGGTCACGTCTCGCACTTAAGATTCATTTTGCACACACGTACAGCTTACAGTCTTACTTAGTCTTGAATGTCCAGCCTGAAAATAATTAAATGATTATAAGTAAACGTGATTTTTATAATCAAGTTTTTATTTAAAAGTGAACTAAAAGGAAAACAAATATTTTTTCTTTAAATGCAAAATGGTATGTAATTTATAAAAATTTGATGTCCTGTACTTCCTTTGATCTCATGTATAAATAAGTAGCTTTGGTGCTTAATTTATCAGTGATCACCTAGGTACCTGAGTTAAGCGCCACAAGTTTTTCTAAATTATACATTGCTTTACATTTAAAAATATTCTAAATAGTTTTTAATCAATCTTTAAATAAGAAATGTGATTGAAAAAATATATTTTTTTACTCACATTTATTCATTTATTAGAGACATTTAAGCTAAAAGGAGATTTGATGTATGGTAAATTTTTTTTAAAACGTTGTTAATTTTTATGATTATTATGCTAAAGTTTGCTATTATATACTTCTCTAGTCACCCAGGAAACAACATTTGGTTACACACGAGGAAGTATACTTTTATCATCGAAAGTGAAAAAAAAAGTTCTTTTGTTTCCTCAAATTTCCTTTTTTTGTACTGGACTTGATTTTCTAGGTCTACTGATAATACAGCTCAGCATGCATAATCATGCGCAGAACGAAATCAGTGCGGTTCAGTACAGCACATATCTACACCATGCGATGATCTATAGTGAATATTAATTCAAATGTACAAGAAGAGTGGAAGACCAGTGTCTTTCTATTATATTTATTGTAATTTCTAGGCACCAATTATGTACATAAATTACTATTTACAAATGATTTACAACTATATTATACCTCCAAACAGCCTATGCAATCATTATACTGCTACCTTAATTGATAGCTACCGACCCATATCCTTATTACCCATCCTTAGCAAATTAGCCGAAAAAATTACTCTCTGTAGATTTGATGATTACCTCAACAGTAACGATATCCACGAACAACATGGATTCAGGGAAAAACTATCCACATCACACCAGGTGCTCCGTGTCATCGAACACGTAAAGGCCGGTTTGAATAACGGGAAATCAACAGGTGCAATTTTCCTTGACATACAAAAAGCATTTGATAGAGTCTGGCATGAGGGACTGCTCTACAAATTCATCAAAATCAAAACAAATCCCACCCTCATTAAAAATTTTCAATCCTACCTTCAGAACAGATCATTTGAAGTGAGAGTAAACAACCCTCACTTAAAAATAACCACGATCACTGACGGAGTAGCCCAAGGCTCAATTTTAGCTCCGACATTATTTTCAATTTTTGTGAACGACCTCCCCAAAGCATTCAATGAGACTCTGCATGTACGCAGATGACACGATGATACTAGCACAGAACAAAGAGCCACTCTTAGTGGCTCGAGCACTACAAAAAGACATCATACCACTGGAAGACTGATTCTCCAATTGGAAAATCACTCTGAATGCTTCTAAAATGGAGGCCGTCTTCTTTTCGCACAAAACAAAAAACACAAGATCTGATATAGCCATCAACAATCATAAAATCACCTGGTCTCAACATACCAAATACTTAGGAGTAATCCTAGATAAAAGACCCACTTTTGGATAGCATGTTACTCAAACTGTCAAAAAATTCCGAGCCAGCTCGTGTACGGTATACTCCTTAATTGCTCGGAATTCCAAATTAAATATTAATAACAAGTTGCTTATCTATACTCTGATTCTCAGCCCTATCCTGACTTACAGCTGTCCTGTTTGGGGTTTCGCTGCCTGTACACACTTAAATAAATTAAAAAAAAAAGCACAAAACAACATCATAAGACAAATAGTTAACACGAGATGGTTCATGAGAAACACAGACATATACACACCAATAAACTTCCCCACCATAAAACTAATTATCCAGAAAATCTCCTCAAAATTCTTTTATAATCTCATGACCATCAACGACAATGCACAAAAAATATATGATAACACCCCTGACCCCTCCATTAAAAGATCTAAAAATGTACTTTGAAACAACTATTAAATCCAAAGATATTTTCCTTTACACAAAATATTCAGAAACGAACTCCTCACCCACCTCCTCTCAACCAACAGACCAATCATAACACTTTCTCTCCTGCTCACTACTTCCAGCAAACAGACTCTAAAAATCTTTTTCGACAAAACTACCACTCATGAAAGGTAGCAACCCCATTGGTCGGCTGATATGTCACCCCCACCCCTACTCTTCATCTCAATAAACTTAACGATTACTCAATATTTACCATGAATTTTCTTAATCTCAACTATAAATTATAATTTTTAATTTTTCTCTCACATTTACCCTGAAACTTTATTCTAAATTATTCCAATTCCAATTATTCATTAAACAAAACGCAGTTCTGGGCTAGAACAAGTCAATGTAACGTCATAAAGTGAGTTCCCCGGTATGGAGATTAAGGGCCGAAAGGCTCAGGTGCTCCAGCATCAACCATTATACCGCTTTAGCGACCAGGAGAATAAATTACATCAGAGTTTTAGTTTAGTTTAGTTTTTATTAACGTCGCACTAGAAGGAACACGAGGGCTATTGGCGAAGGACCTCGTAATTTTGAACCACGGTCAAGTGACGAGGACGAAACCTGAGCTGTCACCCCCTCTCCTAACATCCACACCACGCCAAATGGAAGACTTTGGGCCCCGAACAGATTTAACGTGCATCAGCCTCGGCTACACAATGGGTCTTTGGCGGCCAAGGATCGAACCCGCGACTGAACGAAAACCGCCGGCCGCGAGTCCACGACTTTGACCACTAGGCTACCGCGGTCCAAATTACACCAGAGACATGAATAACTTGCTTTTCGAGGTCAAGAACTAAAATATAATTCGAATATCTTTCCCGTGATCCCACGCGTTCTCATACTTCAGAGAAAACACGCCGTCTCCTTCACTCCGAAAGTATTCAAATAAATCATTTCCAACATGATATGAACATGTGTGAAAAATCAAACATTTTAACATTCCTTTTTCATTTATAAAATGTTTCGTACAGTGGCGTACCAGGAAAGGGGTGGAAAGGGACATATGTACCCTCCTCCAAGATTTTTTCACGAAATCGAAATATTTCAGGATAAATCTTTTGTTATATTCTATTATAGATGTTCTAAGTTTTAAACATAAGAACTTTTCTTTCTCTTCGTGCTTAAATTTTTTTTTATCACGAAGAGAAAAAAGGATTTTAATTGAACCGATTTCTGAGAAAGGAATAGGAAAAATCTTTGCTGTCACGAATGAGTGCCTCTGTTGAAGAAGGGGGTGTATCTCTAAAAAAAGCACCGTCCCCCCCCCAAAAAAAAATGCAAATTTAATTCTCATGGTATTTCAGTTATTTTTCTTCAACGATCTTCGCTGTTTAAATTTTTTTAATTCATAGAGTTACATCGGCGGCAACCACTCTTAGCAAGCTAGTTAGTGGTCCCCCTTACATCCGGACAAGATCTCATTAGAGACATCTGGACTCGTGAGAAAGGGAAAACAACATTTCCGTTTCTCATCAACTTTGACCTGATACAGTCCGATTCTCCTGGGAACCGAGAACACCCACACATCAGGTGTCCAGTTCAGCAGGTGGCAATTCTTGCCCCGGTTGGAGTGCTATTGACCAATAACTGTTTTATTACTTTCAGTTATCCAACCAAAACAAAGAAATATGTCCCGTGGTCTTAGAAGAGCCGTGGTCAATCCCATTAGACCAAAAATTTCCAAAGAGAAGAGACATTCAGAGCTCTACAAAACGTTCCACTAGAACGTGTTGTAACGTCTTTGGCATATCCACTTTCCTCGGCCTTCTTCAATGTTTGTTGGTCGAGCTACCAACTTTGACACTCATGCATCTGGACTGCCCAAGCGACACCTGATCCTCGAGATGTCAGCAGAAGGGGGATCGTGGCTATTTTGGCAGCTTGTGAAGATTGGGGGAATTCGCCGACGAGAAACCGTTGGAGGTCGATGGCCCTCAAAGAGCGTCAGTCCCTGCTTGGTTCCCGGTCCAGACGGACGTCTTGGTATCTCCTGTCACATATTTTTGTATAATCGCTGTACATAGTCACATTAAATATTTTAAACTTAAAAATCAGAATTTACCTATTTGTCTGATTAACAATAAATTATCTTCAAACGGTACAGTGTCATCCAAGGACATTCCAATACTTTTTTAGCTTGCGACGTGCACCCTACAATGCGTAGAAAGTGGAAGTGCGACAAGCACTTTATTTTGTAATTATCAACTTAAGTATTTTAAATTAACCGAAATTAAAATACTGTAAATTATTATCTGAGTATCACGCATTTTTTATTTAACGCAACCAAATAAATCAGAATGCCACACATCAATACTTGAACAGTTTAAAAGATAAGATTGAGAAAGCGTATTATTTACTTTTTTTTTTTTATCAAGTGGTAACTCCGAAATAAAAATTGCTTCTGTCATGGCAATAACTATATGCATTCCCCACTCACCAAGCCCGCGGTAGCCTAGTGGTCATGGTTTTGGATTCGTGGCCGGCAGTTTTCGTTCAGTCGCGGGTTCGATCCTTGGCCGCCAAAGACCCACCGTGTAGCAGGGGCTGATGCACGTTAAATCTGTCGGGGCACAAAGTCCTCCAGTTGTCGTGGTGTGAATGTTAGGAGAGGGGGGATTCCAACTCATGTGTCGTCCTCGTCACTTGACCGTGGTTCAAAATTACGAGGTCCGTCGCCAGTAGACCCCGTGTTGCTTCTAGTGCGACGTTAATAAAAACTAACCCCCCCACACACACCAAACTAATTTCTGGGTAAGCTACTGGTTTTATGTATGTATTTAATTGACTTTTAATGTAAAATATACTTACAGAATTAAGGTCAGGCAGAGTATTCGAAATGAAAGGATAATTATAAATAATTTGTATTTGGGCCACTTTCCTGGTTTCGAATATTAAATGTAGGGTGAAAAATTAAAGCAGGAAATCTTTAAAGATGAAAAATTGAGATCAAATAGGTTTTAAGTGAAAGTTTTATTTCAGTCATAAAACCAGAGAGTAACAAATTAAGAGCAATTGAATTTTAGAACACCGCATTTTGTGCAGGGCTTAAGATTCTAGTGAAAGGTATGTTATTTTAAATATTTTCTGTCATCACTAAAGCATGAAAATAATAGAGAACAATATTAATTTTTGATTCTGATAATTTTAACAAATCTATAGTTTGATGTTTACAGTTTTTTCCTCGTTGATTAAGGGACAAAGTATTTGTAAACATTGTTTGGTTAAAAATTCTAAGCCATTTTGATAGACAATTTAATGTGTGATATTGCTTTATTCTGATTTCAATCATATATAGCAAGCCGTAATACAATTGCTTCGTGTTGTAGCGTGGTATATTCGCGATTTTATTATTTACTTACAGTGGTATTTTACTTTCTGATCATATTTAAATTTCTAATTGCAAAATGACATTAGAACATATTAAAAAATTGCTGTTCCTTCAATCTGTATGACTATTCCTCATTCAGTCATTCGTTTCGTATTCTACAATGAGAAGGAAATCATTTAAACAATAATAAAAAAAGTGAGACAGAGTTGTGAACAAAAAGTGAGATAGATATGAAACAGACAAGTAAAGGTGGACATAATTTTTTTTAAAAAAAAAATCGTTATAAGGAAATACTAAAGTAGGATAGTAACTAGAATGTTTGTTGGGGTAAGAAAATTTCTTTTTAATATTACTATATTGAAAATAGGGAATGAAAGGGAAACCTATAAAATCTGTTTACAAATACTCCTCTTGACCCTACACAGTGTATTCAAAAGTTTCCAGGACTTCCCCCTCCACTCGTAAAAAAAAAGTACAAATGGAACTATCTCTACGAAACTGATGGAATGTTGTAGCAACGATCTTCAGCTATGGGCATCAAGTGGTCGCATTAATTTTTGACTTGTCTGCGTTCCTTTGCGTAAAGCGTGTTTGTGCACGCCATAATCTTCGGGGAAAAAACATCAAATTTTGTTTTAAATTGGAAATAATTCGATATATATGGTGGCAAAGTTTATTAAAGAAAATTATTGAAATATTTGTTAAAACTGTTAGTTATTTTTAACTTTAAAATTTACTTAAAAAGAGACATTTTTGTGAGAGTATTAAAAAATCCATAATACTCAGAAAATCAAAACATGCATTTGAAAGTTTGTAAGTCATTCTATTAAAAAAACAATGGGAACCAGAATTCAGAAAAAAATTTTGTGATAAAACACGGCGCCAAAAATTGAAATCTTTCTTTCTTGTTAATGATTACTGACTAAACCCTTACTATCTAGGAGAAAGTAAAGGGGAGATAGTATCTCCCCTTTGTGAGTACAAAGGTTTTACGATACCTCATGCGGCGTGGGGAGTGCCCGGTGTTCCCAGAAGGGGAAAGAAATTCTTTCCTTAATCCTAAAAGCGCCGAGAAGAAAGAATATTTTGACTTATTAAAACTATTGAAATATTAGTTAAAAACTTATCGCAAACGTCTAAATATTGCATTGTTAGGCGAGTACGAACGATTCCCAAAATTTCAAAGCTCTAGCTTGATGGGAAGTTGGTTAAATTAACGATCGAAAATTTGATGATACACACACCAAGTGAAATTCAGAAAAACGTTTTAATAATTCGATATAAAAACCAACGTTTTTATATGGTGGCAAAGTTTATTAGAGAAAATTATTGAAATATTAGTTAAAACTGTTAGTTATTTTTAACTTTAAAATTCACTTAAAAAGAGACATTTGTGAGAGTATTAAAAAATTCATAATACTCATAAAATCAAAACATGCATTTGGAAGTTTGTAAGTCATTCTATTAAAAAAAGAATGGGAACCAGAATTCAGAAAAAATTATTGTGATAAGACATGGCGCCAAATATTGGAAACTTTCTTTCTTGCGAATGATTACTGACTAAAAGTCAGCAACCCTTACTATCTCGGAGACAGTAAAGGGGAGATAGCATCTCCCCTTTGTGAGTACAAAAGGTTTACGATACCTCATGCGGCGTGGGGAGTGCCCGGTGCTCCCAGAGGGGGAAAGAAATTTTTTCCTCAATCCTAAAAGCGCCGAGAGGAAAGAATACTTTGACTTGTTAAAATTGTTGAAATATTAGTTAAAACTTGTCGCAAACGTCTAAATATTGCATTGTTAGGCGAGTACGAACGATTCCCAAAATTTCAAAGCTCTAGCTTGATGGGAAGTTGGTTAAATTAACGATCGAAAATTTGATGATACACACACACTCACACACACACACACCAAGTGAAATTCAGAAAAACGTTTTAATAATTCGATATAAAAACCAACGTTTTTAAAAACAACGTTTTTATATGGTGGCAAAGTTTATTAGAGAAAATTATTGAAATATTAGTTAAAACTGGTAGTTATTTTTAACTTTAAAATTCACTTAAAAAGAGACATTTTTGTGAGAGTATTAAAAAATTCATAATACTCATAAAATCAAAACATGCATTTGGAAGTTTGGAAGTCATTCTATTAAAAAAAAGAATGGGAACCAGAATTCAGAAAAAATTATTGTGATAAGACATGGCGCCAAATATTGGAAACTTTCTTTCTTGTGAATGATTACTGACTAAAAGTCAGCAACCCTTACTATCTCGGAGATAGTATCTCCCCTTTGTGAGTACAAAAGGTTTACGATACCGCATGCTGCGTGGGGAGTGCCCGGTGCTCCCAGAGGGGGAAAGAAATTTTTTCCTCAATCCTAAAAGCGCCGAGAGGAAAGAATATTTTGACCTATTAAAATTATTGAAATATAAGTTAAAACTTGTCGCAAACGTCTAAATATTGCATTGTTAGGCGAGTACGAACGATTCCCAAAATTTCTAAGCTCTAGCTTGATGGGAAGTTGGTTAAATTAACGACCGAAAATTTGATGACACACACACACTCACACACACACCAAGTGAAATTCAGAAAAACGTTGTAAAAAACCATCCACTGAAACGTACTAAATAGTTATATCTGTGTATGGTAATTATGCGTTGCAGAGCTTTTGAGGGCTTTTCGAGGCTTAAAGTGGAAAGGATTCGAACGAGCTGTCCATGTTCGAATCAAAATAAAGAAAATTTTGAGATTGTGCCACAGAATTTCGCCATTTACGCTCCGCTGTGACTGGGGCATTCTACAAAGTTGTTTTGGATCGAATTTTGAAACGAATGCGTGGTGAGAATAGAAATTTGTCGGAGAATGGAAATTAGTCTTCTTGTACAACAATTCAGTCTCACCATGCAGGATAGAGACAGGTTGTGTTCATCGACCACTTTTTCGCTAGTCAGATCTACTTCTCTCCGGACCATTTTCATCTCATAAGTTGAAACTGAAGACGAAAGGGATTTTTAGTTTAGTTTAGTTTTTATTACCGTCGCACTAAAAGCAACATGAGGGCTATTGGCGACGGACCTCGTAATTTTAAACACGGTCAAGTGACGAGGACGACACCTGAGCTGGCACTCCCCTCTCCTAACATCCATACCACGCCAATGGGAGGACTTTGGGGCCCTAACAGATTTAACGTGCATCAGCCCCGGCTACACGGCGGGTCTTTGGCGGCCAAAGATCGAACCCGTGACTGAACAAGACGAAAGGGAGGGGTACGAGTAAATAGAGGAGACTGAAGCAACAACGACATCAGAACTGAATATTGTTGGAATGGAGGTGTTCCTGAAGACGGTTACGGACCTGTACACTCAGTCTAAGCGTTGTTTTGAATTATGAGGAGACTGTATAAAAACTTAATATCAAATATATGTATATCCTTTGGGGTCCTTTTTTTTTTGTTTGTTTATGATTGACCAATCCTGGAACTTTTAGAATGCACTATGAAAGTTCTTATTCAAGTAGCATTTAATAACTGATAAGCATTAAATGTAAACAAAATGCAACGAGTAATAAATCCATTAAAAAAGAAGTGTATCAAATTTTATGTTTCAGATACGTATAAAGAATCAAGATAAAAAACAACGTTTGTATATGGTGGCAAAGTGTATTAAAAAAAATTATTTAAATAATAGTTAAAACTTTGTAAAAAACCTCATATCTCTCTCGTCTTTAAGATCACACTCTCTGTGAAATTCAATATATCTTCCATAGATGGCGCCAGGTTACTGCACAAATTACGTTACGAAAAAAAAATTATTGAAATATTAGTTAAAACTTGTCGCAAATGTCTAAATATTGCATTGTTAGGCGAATAAGAACGATTCCCAAAGTTTCAGAGCTCTAGCTTAATGGAAAGTTGGTTAAATTAACGATCGAAAATTGGACGACACACACACCAAGTGAAATACAGGAAAATGTTTTAAAAAAGTAACATTAATAACAAAAATGAACTGAAAAAAGCAGCAATTCATTTCATTTAATTTGTTTTCCTTTGAATTTTGTCACCAGTTTTAGTCTTTAAAGCACAGATGCCACCAGTGTTTTTGCCAATTCGGACGGTATATTTAGCCATTCTTTTGAGGTAATTTTTTTTCTTCCAATTTTCCCGTATTCAAAATGGATCTTTGGCAAACTTTTGTAACAAGGTATTCCCATATAAGTTTAATGGAGTTAAGGTCTGAAGCTTGCAAAGGATAATCCATAGTCTTTTAAATCTGTCGGGGTCCAAAGTCCTCCCGTTGGAGTGGTGTGGAAAATAGGAGAGGGGCGGTCACAGCTCAAGTGTTGCCCTCGTCACTTGACCGAGGCTCAAAATTACGAGGTCCGTTGCCAATGACCCTCATGTTGCTTCTCAGTGCGACGTTGATAAACAATCATTGTCATTTGTGTTTGAATCTTGTCGCTTAACATTAGACGAAAACAGCTTTGAATTTGAAGTACCGACCTTCCAAAGATTTAGTCACTTAATATCTCTGCTTGTAACGATTACGCAGTTCCGAGAAAGTAATACAAGAGAGCCTGAAATGGAAAATATTTAAAGGCTTTTATGCTTCTGTTTTTCGCCATTATCTGTTCGAAATCTGTTCATTATTCTGTTCGAAGGCCGAAGCGGCAAAGAAATGAATGCGTTCTCCATAATGATTTAAAATTCGAACAATTAGAGCCCAAATTCTACAAATATTCATTCAAAATTTAATTTCGCTTACACAATACAAAATGGCCGCCTCCTCTGAAACCTCCTTAAAAACTGACAAATAAATACATGAAAAATGCAAAAAATAAATAAAATTTTTTAAAAATGCAAAATAAATAAATAAATAAGTCTCCATCAAACACACAGTTGTTGATACAGTTGTATCACTCTCTATTCCTCCTTATTTCGCTGTATTTGCAGCTTTCATACTGCTTTTTAATGGGTTTTCTTTAACTCACATTGTACCTTTGTCTGGGTCAAAACTTTAAAATCTTTTTTCTCACATTTTAAGGCGGTCAATAGAGCTGAAAATTTCCATACACGATTGCTTTGGATGACAATACGATAATTTAATTATAATTAATAAAATTAATTGATTAAAACTAATTATTTAAAGAATTCAATTTTCATTTAAGTCGCCAAATCCGTCGTTTTATAGTTCACCATTTTTTAAGATTTCAATTACATGTGCTTATATAATATTCAATTTAATAATTTATCGTTTGCTTTTATTTTAATTACATTTAGCTTAAATATATTACATTTAATAATTTATCATTTGCTTTAAATTTAATTTCATGTAGTTTAAATGACTCACCTAATGCTTAATTGAGCGAAAAAATTTTACACGTATTTATTTTAGAGGATTTATTTAATAAACGTTAAATAATAAAATAAGTTATTAAAACTAATTATTGAATAAATTCAATTTGAGTCTACGTTCCCTTTTGCTCTTAAAATTAAGGAATAAAAAATTATGTAACGCAAAATGTGAAGTTTGAAAGAAAACCCATGTTAAAAAAACTCGTTTTTTACCGGTGTTATTCTATTATTCTCTTCTCCTTTTGTTCCAATTGTTCCAATTTGCATTTGCATTAGCCGTTTGGCTTTTTCTGTAGGCCTTTCGTATCATTCTCCAATTCTAATCCGTCATTTCACTGTGCTGCGCCATCTAGATGTTTTTCCCGCCATTACTTTCTACAATTTGGGCACAAGTGATGACTCGTGAACGTTCTTATGTCTGTGTGTCGAAATAAATGCTTTACTTTTCCCAAGAAGTAGAACGAATCAATAAGAAATATAAATGACAGGAAATAAATTGACACAGACGACAGTTATTAGGATCTCATGATATACAAAAATCTTTTTTTTTTTTCACTCTCTGTCTATCTCCAACAGATGGCTACCTACTTTTTGGGCATATGAACGCAAATAGTTCGTCTTTTGAAACAGATGTTTTCCACGAGTGCATGTCAAATAGTGAGAAGATATTTCAGAAACTTATTTAATTGTGGAAACAGAGAAGTTTATCGTCGTAACTTCAGTGACAGTTTCGCGAAGTAAAAATAAAGAATCTGTGTCGACATATTCTATCAAGTCAATCTTGCTCGGTCGATTATAATACCTACTAATAAATGTGCAACTGTCTATTCTGCGAAGGCGTGGCTGAAATGCAGTAGGATTGGTTGCTTGGTTTTATTGACGTTGCCCCAGAAGCAACACGAGGGCTATACGAGGGCAGAATACCTAAGGGAACCGATTTCACCTGAAGAACTTAGAGCTACAAACCGGACCCACGGGAGACAGTCACCCCCGCACTCAGCATTTATTGGTAATAATTCGAGACAAAAAAACAACGATTTTATATAATGACAAAGTATATTAATTATTATACATTAAATTCAAAACAAACACGTGATAAACACATAAAAAAATTTAATTATAATTTCAATTTAATCAATCATTTATTGAATATTGTTTACAGAAACATTTTACAACACATACAAGCCTTTCCTTCTTAGTTTCCAAATATTTTTGGATTACCAGATCTAACCGCGTGGAGGTGAGGCTAATTTGAGTATGATTGGCTAAGTGCAGATAAATCTACACGTATAAAGCGTCATACTCTTCTAGACCCAAAAACGTGGACAAAACACAAACGAACTTTATTACTTTTTAAGGAACATGAAAACATTGCACAAAAATAAGAATAATTTTTTTAAAAAAAATTCTGAAATATTTTAACAGACAAATATTTATTATGTAATACCTTATTCATATTTTCATAATATTTTTCTCATACTTAAGGGATATTAGCCTATATTGCACCACATCCTTCATCAATCTATCTCATAATTAAGCAATGGATATAATACATTCTTTTTCAGATTAAGTTATTTTTAGCAATTTGCGTAGACTAAAAAATTACGAATGGAGCAAATAAAAATTATGTATCTAATAATTTTTACCAGTTCATGATTTCTGGTCGACATGCCAATCACTTAAATTCTACTTTTTTAGTACTTCTGAAATGCTGTACATCAAATTCTGGAAAACATAAATTTTTACTTTAAAATTTACTTAAAAAGAGACATTTGTGAGAGTATTAAAAAATTCTTAATATAAATCAAAACATGCATTTGAAAGTTTGTAAGTCATTCTATTAAAAATGGGAACCAGAATGCAGAATAAATTATTGTGATATGACATGGCGCCAATTATTGGAATCTTTCTTTCTTGCCAATGATTACTGACTAAAAGTCAGCAACCTTTACTATCTCCCCTTTGTGGGTAAAAATTTTTTACGATACCTCATGTGGCGTATGTGGAATTCCCGGTGTTCCCAGAGGGGGAAAAGAAATTTTTTCCTCAATCCTAAAAGCGCCGAGTGGAAGGGACATTTTGACTTATTAAAATTATTGAAATATTAGTTAAAACTTGTCGCAAATGTCTGAATATTGCATTGTTAGGCGAGTACGAACGATTCCCAAAGTTTCAGAGTTCTAGCTTGATGGGAAGTTGGTTAAATTAATGATCGAAAATTTGATGACACACGCACTCGAAGTGAAATTCAGAAAAACGTTGTAAAAAGAAAAAAAAATTTACAATTTTTTACAGTAAAAAAAAAGAGAAAGAAAAATCAGTACATGTTGGAACACAGAACAAAAGATAAAAAATTCCGAAGAAAATAAAAAGTACTAATGTGTTTACAGATGTGTGACGTCATAGTTTTAACACTTCAAATTCTTTCGTTTTTTTAAAAAAAGCATATCAATCTGTTTTCCATTGACGTCACGATTTCCTAATAATAACGGATGCTGATACTATGACTCCCGCCCGCAATCAGTCTGATGGGGACAGTTTTGATACTAGTAATACACACACAAAGGAAAATTGAAAAATTCAGAAATAAAGCACGAGACAAAAACAAATACAGATACTAGGTATACAAAAATATGCACAAAATACGTGGAAATTTGAAAATTTAGATATGAAACAAAATACTGAACCAATTATGAAATTTGTTGGGTAATCTTACAAGCCGTAAGAATACAGGATTTAAACGTGAAATGCAAATCAGGATTTTCACGCTTAGACTTCAGCTAAATACGTTTCGCTTCAACAACAGGACATTTAAATGAAAACTTTTGGTAAAAGGGCAGGCGATGATGTAGTGGTCAGAATCTCCAACAGAGCCACAAGAACAAAACCCCGAGGTTCCCTAGTGATCTTTCTCTTTCCCATGGGGTTTACTGATTTTGGTAAACACGGGTGACGCACTCCCGGGGTACCCTAGCGATCCTTCTCGCTTTTCGATCCTCCTTCTTGTCAACCAATTTGAGTACTTTTTTTTTTCTATTTATTCTCGTCTAGACCACAGTTACATCTTGTTTGGCGCATCATAGCCATATCTGGCTCTTGCACCAATAAACTTTCCTTTCTCACTTGACGATCAATCTTTTTTTCGTCGTTTTAACGTCTGGATCACAGATTTACCTTGTTTGGCGCAGTATGGCTCACATCTGGCTCTTGTGCCAATAAACTTCACCATCCTCATCACCACAAGAACAAAAATCTGAATTTTTGAAATTGAGACGATGGGTTTGTTTGTTGATGTCAGTCGTTTAGGAGTGTCGACCACGTATTCTGCGGCAATCTTTAAGACCTTAATCTTTGCGACAGCGCTGAAGTCCAACTATAAAGCTCCACCGAGGGCTATTAGCGACAAACTACGTAATTTTGAACCACGGGCACGTGACGAAGACGACACCTCAGAATGAAACTACCTCTCCAAACTCCCCCAACACGCCAACGGGAGGATTTAAGGCCTCGACAGATTTAACGTGCATCAGCCCCTGCTACACGACTGTTATTTAGTGGTATCAAGACTTGAACCTACAACTCCACCGGGCACGAATCCGAGATCAGGACCACCAGGCTACCACGGCCACGAAACACAGCAGGAGTCAATCCCAATAAGAGTTCCTTCTTCCTTTTCACGTTAAATATGTTGACACTCCAAGTACTCCTGTTTACGTGGTGTGGAAGTTTGGTGAGAGAGATTCCAGGTCAGATGTTATCCTCGTCACTTGATAGAGGTTCAAAATGACGAGGTCCATCGCCAATATCTCTCGTGTTGCTTTTCAGTACGAAGTTCAACAAATATAATCAGATTAGGCCTGAGATTAGACAGATTTGGCCTGAGGGAGAAAAATCTAATGTAGTTTCGTTGTTTTTCCACGGATTTGGAAGAATCATATTGAATTAAAAAAAAAAAAAACATTTAAAATGAACATCTTTTGAGCAGAAAAAGGTTTGGGAGTAATGTTGTTGCATCAGCTGGAAAACACGCAACAACAGTGAAAAAGAAAGGGTTTTTGAAGAAACATCATCAAAAATAAATCGGAATCTTTTTTTTTTTTTTGACAAACGTATGCTTACGTTTCCTTCCACACATCAGCGAAGCACCCTAAGAATTTTATTACACAAATAAAATTTGTTTGTAATAAAAATTTTCAAGTAAATATTAAAATTTATAAGATTTTGGCCTGCCTCTATTAAGCAATTAGTTTTAGTTCTGAATTTTACTGGATACGCACACGTGATTGTATACTCATTTGATTTTTTAAAATCACTTGTTAAACCTAACTTTCGTGGCCGCGGTAGCCTAGTGGTCATGGTCGCGGGTTTAAACTCTTTTGTCACTAAAGACCCACTGTGTAACCGGGACTGATACACGTTAAATCTGTCGAAGCTTAAACTACTCCCATTGGCGTGGTGTGGAAGTTTGGAAATGGAGATGCCAGCTCAAGTGTTGTTCTCGTCACTTAATCGAAGTTCAAAATTGTGAGATCTGTTGCTAGTAAACCTCATGTTGCTTCTAGTGCGACATTAATAAACAATAACACAACAAATCTAGCTTTTACTTCGTGTTTGTCGGAGAATTGTATTCTTTCATCTATTCATATGCTTAATGTATCATACATTAATATGAGTGAAAGTTTTTTTTGTTACATTCGACCCTAGAATATTTTTGTTAAAAAAAATAGTTGATATCACAAACAATCATAAATAATTTGAATGGTCGTTAAGGCCAACTATGAAGAGTATAAAATCACATTTAATCGATTAGAATATAATTATAGAAATTTAATCCAAAAATAAAATTAAACTAAATGAGAATTATATCTGTTACTTTAATTTCTTACGTGTTATATTTAAGGAACGCCTTTAGAAAAATTAAACTTCAAATATTGGATGTCATTCAATATATTGAACAAGATAACCGAGTTCAGAAGGAAAAAAAAAACATGAAACAGGGGTGTCAAACACGCGACCTTCAACGATTATTTCTACGACCCGCTCAGCTAAAAACACGGAGCAAAATATTGTTCTCTCTTACCACCAAGTAAACAGGGAAAATATTCTTCACAATCGGAAGTATTAATAAACCGTCTTTTGACAGTTTATAAAATAAAAATGAGGAAATATATAAATCATGAGATCTAAGTGCTTTTCACTCTTGGGGAAAGAAAGAGCAGAAAATAAAACTCCAGTCATAAACGAATGTGTCATCAAGTCATGAATAACTAATGTAGGTTATAAAAATTAAAATGCACTTTTTGTTGCTGGAAAAGATAAAGAGATGAATTTTCGGAGAGCAATAAATTTCCTGTTATCCAATAGCAGTGCCCAATTTTAAAAGAACTCTTTCAAAGACGTTAGTTTAGGGGGAAATAATTTTTTCGTGCGAGATGATTTGAGAGACTATTTGTGTGGTTAAGACTTGACAGTTTCATCAGTTAATGGGATAGTGTCCTCTCTAAGAAAGTTAATGAGATTAAGTCTCCGAATTAGGCCATGGTTCTATTATTGGGAATCTATCTATCTATCTATCTATCTATCTATCTATCTATCTATCTATCTATATATATATAAGCGAAATACCACTGACTGACTCATCACGAGATCTCTAAGACTATACAACTGA
This sequence comes from Nephila pilipes, assembly GCA_019974015.1. NCBI lineage: Eukaryota > Metazoa > Arthropoda > Arachnida > Araneae > Nephilidae > Nephila > Nephila pilipes. The sequence continues at coordinate 94,252 of BMAW01028135.1, read as the reverse complement.
TTGACTTGAAATTTAACATAGTTACTCGTTTCGCGATGTAGACGCTCACTAAGAACGGATTTTACATCCGTTAATCTACTCTTATCCGTCGGTTATGTAATTTTTGGCGACATTATCGCCAAAAATGATATGACCGACGCCAAACGGAATATATATATATATTTTTATATGTATTCTGTGTATTATCACCATTTAAGTTTACTTGGTGAGATTTGCGCGTGCGAAATTGAAAAATACCAAATAATTTAATATTGAAGCGCTGATGGAGAATTGACAAGATTTTTGCGAAGGGGCTCTTTATGTGAAATTTCGTGCAAGTCGAAAATAGGAAACGTACAGATTTAGCTATAGAAATAAATAAGTTTGGAATCCTACGGTTGGTGAAAGTGTAGTTTAGCTCCAAAACTTAGCGAGATTTTGAAAAATAATAAAATGGCAACTTCTTACGGAGAAGCGCAAACGCAAGACAATGTTTGTTTACTGGAGAACCTCGCTACATGCATGAACGAACTCAAGACGCTATGGCATAGGTAAGACATTTTGGATGTCCCGACTTGCACGACTTTTTTTTAAGATTGCAGTCACTTGCAATCCTAAATGGTCAGAAATCAAAAATCTCTTGAGGCATTGATAAAAATCATATGATAGACAAGATGTCATTGCGAGGGTATTTCATTAGAAAGTTAAGCACATGATGAATCTTCTGAGAAAAGGTAGTATCTTTGGCAATACTAATTGTAGCATGTATACGGTGGAATGAATTTTATATATATATATATATATGGGGTGACTTTTTACTATTTTTTTATTTTTCTCGTATATTTGAAAGTGTGGATAACCATTATGACAGACAATCAATTTCTTAAAATTTTAAATTTAGATTATCATCGCTTAAAAATTGAAAAATTTCTCGATATTTTACGTATAGGTTCCAAAATATAATATTATCGTCTGTCCAGCGAAGCGGGCGAGTATCAGCTAGTCATGTATGAATGCGAAAATCTAAAGAGAGTTACGAACGAAAGAATAATGAAGAGATAATTTTAAGAACAAATATTTGCGATACATATTTAATTGGCGAAAAAGTTTAACAATTTTTAATTATTATCTGCCCTTCTTGTACAACATGTCTTTATCAAAACTAAGTGGAAGTGCAAATTAACGAAAAATTGCAGACGAACATCGAAATTTTAAAGAAAAGTACATTTTTTTTGTTGCGAAATAAGTAACAGAATCAACAGTTTGATATGGCATAATGCTGTTAGTGTACCAAATTTGTTCAACATTATGAACCACTTAAATCAAGAAATGACAATTACGAGGAATTAATGAGACAAGAAAAACAGATTAGAAGCTGCGACTGAAAACAAAACCAGTTTTTTTAAAAAAATAACTCAAGAAAGTGAAGCAGTGGGTAAGCAAACTACGGCTTGTCACAGTTAATAGCTAAACACACGAGATTTTCACAGAAGGCGAATTTATAAAAGAATGTCTAATCAAAGCTGCAAAGGCCGCGGTAGCCTAGTGGTCAAGGTCGTGGACTAGCGGCCGGCAGTTTTCGTTCAGTCGCGGGTTTGATCCTTGGCTGCCAAAGACCCGCCGTGTAGTTGTGGCTGATGCACGTTAAATCTGTTCGGGGCCCAAAGTCCTCCCGTTGGCGTGGTGTGAATGTTAGGAGAGGGGGGGGGTGCCATCTCAGGTGTCGTCCTCGTCACTTGACCGTGGTTCAAAATTACGAGGTCCGTCGCCAATAGCCCTCGTGTTGCTTCTAATAAAACGACGTTAATAAAAAACTAAACAAATCAAAGCTGCAAAAATGGTTTGTTCTGAAAATGCGAAGGCTTTTCAAGCTATTCCCTTATCTTGAAATACAGATGCGAAAAGAGTATTGACTTGGACGACAAATTAAGATATCAGATAAATACAAAATTATCTAGTTTCGTAAATTTTTCCCATAGCCTGTAACGAGATTAGTTTTAGTTTAGTTTATTATTAACGTCGCACTAGAAGCAACACGGGGGCTATTGGTGACGGACCTCGTAATTTTGAACCACGGTCAAGTGACGAGGACGACACCTGAGATGGCAACTCCCTCTCCTAACATCCACACCAACAGCAGGACTTTGGGCCCCGACACATTTAACGCGCCTCAACCCCGGGTACACGGCGGGTCTTTGGCGGCCAAGGATCGAACCCGCGACTGAATGAAAACCGCCGGCCACGAATCCGAAACCATCACCACTAGGCTACCGTGGCCACAGCCTATAACGAGAATACAGATATTAGGGGTGCAGTTCAATTAGCTGCGTTTTTACGTGCATGTGGGACAGATTTCAATATTTGTGAGGAATTGTTAAAAATAGTACCGATGCATAACACTTGGTACAAGACAAGATGAATTTAATTATGTTTTTGACCTTCTTCAAAAATACTACCTACATCTGTCAAAATTAATTTCTATAGTTATAGATGGACTCCATTTATGACCGGAAAAAAACAATGGTTTCATTTCATTACTGCTAAACAACAAGTGAAATTTACGGTGGGTCCAAAATTACATCATTCACATTGCATTATGCATCAAGAAATATTATGTGCGAAAGTGATGCACATAGAACATGTGTTAACGTCTATAAAAAATGAATAATTTCATAAAATTTCGAGGTTTAAATCAGCTGCAGTTATTTGCATTCGTAAGTGAATTTAATACTCTGTATTTCAATTTGTCAAACTGTACCAAAGTATCTAGGCAGTCCTACTATAATATTCTCAAGCAATTCTGCGATTTAGTTCCTGATCAGTAAAACTCAAGATACAAGCCTGTTTTTTGACATATAACGTGGTTTCAAGATTTATCTTTCACGATCGATACAACAAAACACTTATTTAAATTATAACTGCAAGTAAAAGTTCATATCATTACAAACGCGTGATCAAGTGAAATCATACAAATGTATTTTTTTTTAGTTTAGTTTTTATTAACATAGCACTAGAAGCAACACGAGGGCTATTGACGACGGACCTCGTAATTTTGAGCCTCGGTCAAGTGACGAGGAAGACACCTGAGTCATACAAACGTAAGCTAGATCTCTGGGAAAAGCAGTTAAAATATGAAAATTTAACGCTCTTTTCAACTTAAATGATTTAAATAACAAACGACACGGCCATGAACGGCGAAGAAGCGAGTAATAAAACCTAAATTGAAATAAATATTCAAATTAGGTCTTGGAATACAAGACTGAAACCGAATATCGGTATTACAAGTTGATCACTACAACTCCCAGTCACAAAGAGAAAGAGAAGCTAATTTATAACTACATGAGATCGAGGACCAGGGATATTCATTCTCTCAACATCAGTGACAGCAAGTTTTGCAAAAAAATCTGCAATGTCGTAATAGTCTCTGATCTTCTGTACTGGGTCCGAACTCAGTACAAGTTGTAAAAACCGGAATAAGTTGATAATTTTTCTTTAATGATTTTAATTAGAGTTGATTTATTCCTGGTGTTCTGCGGTACCAATACTGAAGATAAACTGTCGGTATAAATCGTCACTTTGAAGTTATAAGAGAAAGTCCCCAATGTGGCAAATTCGATAGCCGAGTGAGTGACTGTAAGGTTTTATGTCGCAACAGCCAAAGCAGGCCACACTGCGCAAAATATTTGTTAAAATCAATACAAAACTATATTATTTCAAAAGCATGAGACAAACACAAGGTAATAAAAAAGATTAAATGTTAAAACTTCAAATGTGAAGTAAAATGCCAATGTTTTTTAAAAAAACAAATAAGTTATGGTGGAGGAAACCCCTACCAAGTCAGACAGGTTTAAAACTGATGAATGAAAGAAAACACGATGATGATAATGAGCGATCAGAGAGTCAATTAAAATGTGATGAACAGTGAAAGAGACATGGAAGGACACTCGGGAGCACCCTCCCCAAACAAAAGGTGTCTACGAGTTAGTCGAGTGTGTCCAATGCGAAGGCGAGTCAATGTGGCGTCGACTCTTCGCATTGGAAGAACAGGCCATTCTCTAATGATTGGCTTCACCGATTGTAATTTGATATGCGACTGGAGACTCCATGATTCCTGCCATGTCTGATTAATAAACTTTAAAATGCGACGTCGTATGTCTTCTAGCGAGACTGCGAGCTGCAGAGGGTTCGTTGCCGATCGTGCAGCCGAGTTCACTTGTTCATTGCCTAAGATACCTACATGACTAGGTATCCAACAAAATTTTATAACATAACTCCAGCTATAAAGACTGCAAATAATGTCTGCAATGTCAACCACAACAGGATGACTGCGAACGTCCAGATGTACCAATGTTTCCAGGACGCTCATGCTGTCAGTATAAGCTACGAACATTCGGGAACTGGATTTCTCGACTAATCGGAGGGCACAATAAATAGCGACAGATTCTGCAGTGTAGACACTGCAGGAAGAGACGAGCCGGTAACTATGGCTGATGTCAACAGAAACGACACCACAGTCGACAATCCGACTGTCGAAAGCTAACCCTGGAGCGAACAGCTCTCAATGAAATATTGAATCAAATGCGATTATTAATAGGTGAAAAAAGTTTGAATTATGTTGCGTCTAAATTTGATTTTTAAGAAAATGAAATTTTAGGGAACTAGCAATTACCTGCAAAAAAAATCAGCAGTGGGAGACGTTCTGTAGGCCTTGGTAATTTTTAAAAGGTGAATTCTCTGAATGGAAGTTAACGTGATAATTTGAGAGGTGGTTAAAGCACCACCTTAGACTCCCCAAGATAGACTATGATGGGTTTAGTAACACAAATACCATAATTTATAATTTTAGAAATTGAAATTACTACGAAGGAAACCTTATTTAAGAGAGATTTGTTTCTTTTAGGTCGCTAATGTAGGTGTTCAAGGTAAAATGGTAATCAATCACAGAGAGAATACCTAAATATTTTTAAAATGTACAAATTTTAAAGTAGGAATCGTTTGGTTTCCACTGAAGACGTTGTCACCAGAAACTCCTTTGTACAAAATTTTAATTTTGTACATATACTTTTTTTATGTCTAAAACTTAAATACTTTTTCACTTCATTTGATAAATTTCTGCCACACTTCTGGTTTCTTACAAACTCTCGACTTTTTAACTAACAACAACATTTCTTTCATTCTTTTAAATCCTGTCGCGTTACCGTGGTGATCTGTGCAATTTATTGTAGCATAACTGGTCACCTTCGCGAATTTCGTAACTGTTCTCTCAAATTCTAAGACACAGAACGCACTCATAAGCCTGGTTGTTAACAATAATTTATTAAGTATTATTTTTATCGTATTACTGTGCGATCCCTTATATACTGAGAATGTCTGCTCTGCTCGAGTCTGGTTCTGATCTAAGAGGTTGTGAGACATCTTACACTCGCCCCCTTTACAAAACACCATCTCCACTTAGACGGCAGGCTTTAAACACTGGAAATGTGGTGGTGAAGTTTAACGGCGCAAGAGCCAGATGTGGCCATGCTGCACCAAACCAATTGTAACTGTGATCTAGATGTTTGAATACATACATAACATACATAAGAAAAACTGACGAGCGTCAGCGAGTCATCGCTTTTGCTCAAATTGAAGAATATAGTGGGTCGTAAGAAACAATGTAGAAGACGCCTAAGGGCGATTGGACTAAAAAAAAGAAACATTAAGAGTACCAGTGACACTTTGCAGTATCAAGATGTTTGAATGAATGAGTGGTAGTATTTTTATAGGAGCTGTTACGACGAACGTGTGCAGATGGCGCTAGTAGTCATATTCTTGATTACAATTTGTATTATTTTTTCCTGTAGACATCAGCGAAGGAGCACGACGTACCACAACCGTCGCTCAAATAAATATTAAAATTTTAGTATACAGTCCACAGCTCTTTGTTTGAATAGATAAATTTCAAATAGCTCAAAATCTATTCATTCAACCCCTTTTCAATAACATTTGTGGTAGCACGAGCCCCAGAACCGAAAATTGATAACATGGCTCCAAAAGAACTATCAGAGCTCACCGTGTTGAGCAGAAGAAAAGCATATTTGCTCGGTCAAATTACTCGGATTAAAAACTCTTTAGAAAATGCGGATTCTCCATTGAATCAAGTGGAACTAAAAAATTAACTAGCCTCGCTTTCCCAGGTTAAAGTGAAAATCGACGTTTTACGAAACGAAAATTACTGTATTCTTTCGGATAAAGAACTCCCTGATTTTGAAAACAGTTTGGATAAAATGGAGGAAGACGCAGATAATTTAGAGGAGAGTCTCAATACTTTGCTTCAATCTTCAACTTTGAATACTACTAGATTATCTGTAAACAATGATTTTGCTAATTGTAACGTAAAACTGCCATTTATTAATTTACCTGAATTTTCGGGACAGTATGTTGATTGGTTACAATTTAAATCTCAGTTTGTAACATTAATTGATGATAATACTTGTTTATCGGATTCACAAAAATTGTATTATTTACAATCTGCCCTCAAAGGCAATGCAAAACAGTTGTAAACAGTTAATGATTCATACATATCTTTATTCGACGCCTTAAAACGAAGATATGTAAACAAAAGATTAATCGTTAATAGCCACATTGCTGAACTGTTGAATTCTAACAAAATAAAATTTGAATCTGCATTTCACCTTAGAAATTTAATTGACTCCCTTCAGGATCATCCGAGAGCTTAAAAACAATTAGAATTAGAACCTAACGCTTTGTGTGAATCAATGCTATTTTTTGTAATCACCCAACGTCTAGACGATGAATCTCGTAAATAATTTGAAATGGAATTACATTCCAATGACTTGCCTGAATGGGATAAGTTTTTAGACTTTTTAATTAAAAGTAGCCAAGATTTAAAAAACGTGAAGAGAAATTCCTTGTTTGAAACCAAAGAACGAAAATCCTCTCAATTTCTCAAGATAATCTAGAGGGAGTCAAAACGTAAAAAGGGATAAAAAAAATTTCCCTCTATGTTTATCAGAGCCCCACCCAGTTTTTAAATGTAAAAAATTTCATATGTCTAGTTAAGATAGGAAAAATCGAGTGAGATCTCTTAATCTGTGTTTTAATTGTCTCGGTCATCACCTTATTAAGAACTGTTTAAAACTAAACAAAACATGTAAGTGGTGCAATGCAAACCATAATTCACTTCTTTGCAACGCAAGTAAATCCCGTTTAGTTCAGAAAGAAACCAAATGAACGAGAACCTTCCCGTTCCCTCCCTACAGAATTCATCTGGAATTATTTATGACCCGAACTATGCAGACGAACGATTCACCACTTGTAACATTTTCTTCAACCGCAGCTTCGTGTTTGTACACCACAGTGAAGGACAAATCAGTTTTACTTTCCTCAGCAAAGGTCAAAGTGAGGGAGGCAGCTGGCTTCTGATGAATGCGATTCTGGAAGGCGTAAGTCAACTGTGCCTATGTAGCTTCGAAGCCGCGAAAATAAACCCAAAAATTGTGGGTGTCAACGTTGCTTTTACTGCAGTAAGAGAAAGAGTGATCACTGAAATTTCGAACGAAAGTGGATCATTCAAAAGAAAACTTAACTTTCTCTTAGTGCCTGAAATAACAGGATGTGTTCCTGCAGAACCGTTTGATATCACAAAAATAAATTTTCGAAAAAATATAATTTATGCAGATACGGAATTTAATATTCTCAAAAGTATTGACATTCTTCTTGGAGGAGAAATATTTTATGAATTATTAAAAAGTACACAAATAAAGTTATATGACAATCAAATAATATAGCAAGACTCTGTGTTCAGTTATATTGTAACGGGTTCCATTCAAAACGAACAATCAAACCATTACTATTGCAATTTTCTCCAAGATAAGGTTGATAGCAGTATAAAAAAAATTTGGGAATTGGAGTCATTAGGCATTAAAGACGAACCGAACTGGGATCAAGATGACCAGGCCATGCAATATTTTAAGACTTCGGTACGTTTCAAAAGTGCCTGTTATGAAGTTGGGTTTCCCTGGAAAAGAGATAAACAAGAATTAAAAGACAATTTTTCCCTAGGAGAAAAGCGTGCTAAATCTTTAACAAGAAGATTCATCCGTGACCCAACTCTGTTCACTCAGTATTCTGAAATTTTGAAAGAATATGAGTCGCAAGGAATAATCGAAAAGGTCCTACAAACTGAAAAGCCAACTGATAGAGCAGTATTCTATTAATCACACCAAGATGTCTTTCGTCAAGAAAGCCTAACTACAAAGATGCGCATTGTTTTCGATGCAAGTTCCCACGAAGATGGACAATTAGCTCTTAATGACTGTATATGGCCAGGTGTGAATTTAAATCCAAACATATTCCATCTGATCATTTCTTTTCAATTGAACAAGATTGCTATTATCGCAGTTATAGAACGTGCATTCTTACAAATTTCATTGAGTGACGAGGACAGAGATGCAGTTAGATTTCTGTTTCCAGAACTTGGTTCAAATCAAGTTGAGCCCTACAAGTTTCAAGTCTACAGATTTAAGCGTGTGATGTTTGGAGTGAACGTGAGTCCTTTCTTACTCTCCGCCACGATTAAGCATCATATCGAGAAATATCGCGAACAATATACAGCAGCAACTGAAATGCTTAACACTTGTGTCTAAGTTGATGATGTAATTAGTGGTTTTGATGACATCTCCCTAGCTTTAAAAATATCAAAGGATGCTGGTACCATCATGAAAAATGCTAGCATGAAATTACGCAAATGGAATTCAAATGATCAAACCTCAATGAAAACAAGGGAATTAGTTTAGTTTTTTATTAACGTCGCACTAGAAGCAACACGAGGGCTATTGGCGACGGACCTCGTAATTTTGAACCACGGTCAAGTGACGAGGACGACACCTGAG